>JAOTOM010005117.1:920000-1003483 GCA_034440615.1 Ashinkailepas kermadecensis
TGCCTAAATTGTATTGCCCTGGAAATAAAGATGCTGGGTAGTATTTGTTCTCGAAACATCATTTCTATCATCTAGAGAAAGCAAATACGTTGCCACCTTCATAACTACCACGCTTGTATGTACTGGCAAGTGCTACCTAAGCACTGCATAGCATGGCTTGATTTGGTGTTTTCAAAAATGGCACTCTACATACATACATGCACACCACCACCTAAGGACAGAATCGACATCGGTCACCTGTTCCTTACGGCGCGTTGTGATGAACGGTCGGTAATCAACAATCAACAATGTTCCCAGCCAAGCCAGCGGCAGTTGTGCACACGCGCTATAACTCATGATTTGTGATTTGTTCGCAGATTGAGAATATGAACGGATGGGGGGGGGGAGAGTTATTTTTTTAGGCGTGCCGGGCCATTAAGGTCATTTGCGCTGCCTTTAAAGCGAGTACGTTACATGTCTGTCTATAGAAGCGAGTGTTTGCGATCAAGATGCAGGCAAGTGGACATTTACGTTTAGGGAATTTTACGTTATAGTTTGTGTGATATTTTAGGTACTGAAGGCGGGGGGCTGAGTTGGGTACATCTCTCTGATGTCTAAATGGTTTTAATTTTACTTTACTCCTCCACAAAATAATTTGTAGTTTGGGTGGGGGTCCGTGTGCTTTGGGAGTGGCGAGAAGTTGATTTTGCCAGGGTGCCGGCTTTAGCCTACCCTTATCGAAGAGCATCGAGGGATCTTTACCGTGCGAACAAAGAGGTAATGGTCCACACCGCCTATCACGCCGGCCGCCGCGTGTTAGTTGTCAGTAGCGGGTTAGTCTAAGCATGCCATGCAGGGTTGTCAGTTGGGTTAGCACGGTGTTTTGCAATTCGGCTCTTCTACGTCCGCTGTACCTCTGGGTAGCCGTTTACGTTATGAGGTGCAAGGCAAATCGGCTCATCTGCGTCCGATGGCTCCCCTGGGTGCTTTACGTTATGGTAATTTTTATTTTTATTTTTATTTTTTATGTTTTCCTAAAGCAAGTCGACTCATCTACTTCCGACGGCACCGCTAGGTAACCATTTATTTCTAATTGGGAAGCAAATCGGGTCATGTACGCCCGACGCCATGCGGGGATGGCTATTTACGTGTTTCCTACGAGTGTTTCGCGGTCATGCATTGCGAGTTGATGTAAGCGTTGTTGGTGTGGTGCCTACAGTGCTCCTGCTTGTTTTGTGGCATACAGATATTCAAATAGCAATTGAAGGAGTTCTGGGTGTTTGTCACCGATAAGCGATGGAAGCGATAGGGTGATACCCTCTCTTTGGCAGAATGCCTTAAGTGGTTGTATTTGAGAGCTAAAGCTACTGCAGTCTAGCAGGATGTGGCCCATGCTTAACGTGGTGTTGCAGGTGTCGCAGTGAGGTGTTGTGTGTTGGTCACCCTCTAATCGAGGCTGTGTTAGCTTTGTGCAACCAGTTCTAAGTCTAGTGAGGATGACCTCTTCTTGTCGGTGAGACTGATTTGATGTGTTCCATGTGCCTATCGTTGGTTTGATTACGTGGGTGTGTGGGTGTGGTTGGATTTGTGTTGTGTTGAGTTGTGTTGTGTCCATGTGTGCTGTTGATGTTGGCGAATGTGGTGTTGTAGAAGTGCTTTGCAATCGTCTACCGAATATTCCACGCTAGGGTAGGTGTTCAATGTTAAGGTTTGCTTTGCGAGCCGGTCTGCTTCTTCGTTACATGGGATGTTGGCGTGGTCCGGAATCCAGAGGAAGGAGAAGTTCATGTTTACGTTATGGGCCACGATTTGTTGGATTCTGTCATTGACGTCATATGGACAGTCGTGGGTGTTGCTAATTGACTGGAGGACGGATTTGGAGTCTGAGAAAATTACGACGTTTCTAGCTTTTCGCTTCATGAGAATGGAGAAAGCGGCCAGAATGGCCATTGCTTCAGCAGAGTAGATGGAGAAGTTATCCGGTAGACACTTGGAAAGTATGAAACCTGGTCCAGTGATGCAGATGTCTACCTTAGCCTCGTGTTTCGACCCATCCTTGAATAAGAGTGATTTGTGATTGTTGTCATCGGCGAACTTGTGGAAGATGCCAAGAATTTCCGCCGATGTGATTGTGAATTTATTCTCCGAGAGCAAGCACTCGACGTTTGGATGGCCTTTGAACGGATGGATGGCATATGACCTAAATAGACACCAAGAAAAGCTAAGACATGCACAACATTTCGGCTCTTTTTGACCTGGTGAGAGCAATGGCGTAGTCGAAAGCAGCAGATACGAGCCTGTTTTGCGCCTCCCTTCGATCTTTGGAAAACTGACGGTGGGATCTCATTTGATGTTCGTTTAAGGGACTCTTTTTGTCCACGTGATCGATTTTAGACTTATTATCGTGTTTAAGGCCAGCAAATTGGATTCAGGTAACCGAAAGAAGGGCAGTTCGGGTTGCCTCTTATGCGTTATATTATCATTTTAACGTCATTAATGGCCTAGACATTCTGCTCTTGATGTGTATTTTCTCACCATAGAAGGCCTGAAAAGGAACAAAGACAGACTTATGCACGATAAAATGGGAGACATATTTGGTATTTATATGTTTTTTCTGACATTTTGAAAGCGTATTGTGATGGGGGAGAGGAAAGGGGCGGTTTCAGACCGCTCCCGCATGACAGACCCTACGATTGGGCCATTAAGGGCAAAGTGATTCCAGACCCTATAACTGGTCCATTAAGGACAAAGTGGTTACAGGTGTTGGCATGCACTGCGCCCCTAAACCCCAATAAACAAACAAGCTCGCATCACAAAGCGCAGTTACAGTCTTCCAATCTACCATGCAGGCTTAGCAATTGATTGCCCTAAGTGCTTAGCCAGTGGAACTCACCAATGGCGGATCTAGGGATACTATGGTCTCATGTTCCCCACGAATTGCGAATGTTGTTCAAAGATGGTCTTTGAGCACGTCATGCTTCCACGTAGGCTGTAACGAAGCACGCAGGGAATTGGGTGCTACAGTGGATCTCCGGGCGATCGATGAGGGACCCGGGCCGACGAGAAGGGTCCCTGGACTGACGTGAAGGACCCCCGGGCCGATAAAGGGGCCCCGGACTGATGAAGAGGGTCCCGGACCAATGAAGCCGGCCCCCGAGTCGATGGAGAGTGTCCACAGGCAGATGCTGAGGGCCCCGATTCGGGCTAACGTGAAGGGCCTCTAAGCCGATGGAAGCGGCCCGGAATAGTTAGAAGGTTCCCGGGATGGTGGGGCGGGCCCTGACCGGTAAGGAGGGCCCCCGAGCAAAAAATGAGAGCCCCTGAGCCTCCGGAGAGGACCTCTTAGCCGACGGACAGGTCGTCTTTGCCTCCGGCGAGGTTAGCCTCCGGAGTTAGCCTCCGGAGAGGAATCCTGGTCGTCGGAGAGAGCCTAGAGCCGATGTGAAGGGCCCTTGAGCCAATGGAGCAGGCCCAACACGCATAAGAGGCCCTTGGTCTGACTGATGAGTTCGAGATGTTAAAGAGAAGCCTCCGGCCTGATGTAGAAAGCCTAACAGAGCCGCTAGAGAGAGCCTCTGAGCAGACGAGGAGGTCCCCAGGCAACACCTGCAGGGCGCCAAGCCATCGCCTGCAGGGCCCCCAGGCAACATCTGCAGGACCCACAGAAAACACCTGCAGGACCCCCAGACAACACCTGCAGACCCTCAGACAACACCTGAAGGCCCCCAGACAGCACCTGCAGGGCCCCAGGGTGTGGTTTTATCCAGAAAGGTTATAAAGGGTTGGCTCATACTTGTGAATCAGTAGCTCTGGAATAAGGTTCATGTGCAATGGGCGTGAGTTAGTGCTTCGGGTAAAAATCATCCATGGTTTGCATGATTTGGTCAGTGCTTTCCGCGATAACTAATTTTCGGACCTGCGATAACGATAAAACGATAAGAAAGGTTTGCGATAACGATAAACGATAAACGATAAAAAATTTCCACAAAATTAACAGCGATAGCGATAAAACGATAACGATAATTGTTTTTTAAACAGCGATAACGTCCAGAATATACGCGATTTTCAGTGGCACGAGTCCGCCCTGACCTATTTTACGTCCAAAATCAAGGTCCAAAACAGAGTACAAATAGCATTAGTGTTTACAAGAAATGGACGCGTACAGATGCTGGTGTTGCATACCTGGCACCATGCAAACCCCAGCTGCCATGCAGCCCCGTCGCTGAGGGGCACTGATTCCGACTCACCAAGATGACCAAGCGCCGCAAAGCGCAGTACACTCAGCGGCCGCTTGTACACTCAGCGCCGTGGACGCATTCAGTCCGCCGCTTTGTTGGATGATGGTTCGGTGCTTGAGACATCTGGCCCAGCTACAGACCAATTATAGGCTACTTTAACACATTGTCTTCAATAGGTACCTACTTATTGTATATTATTATCTCAATGACGATTAACTTTGAAAATAGGCTTATTTTAACCTGAAGATTTGGATAGTTGCCAGATATGCGGGAGTGGACCCCCTGTGACTGACCTCTGCCCGGCCCGCCGCGCAAATTTATACCACCGTCGGCCGTCTGACAGATCTGTACACTTAGCAGATGGCAACAGGTTGCGCACACACACTGTCGCGCGGCATACACTGTCGATCGTCTTCCATTTTTCCATCATCCGTTTTACATTTTATCGTTTATCGTTCATAATTTTGGAACTTGCGATAAGTGGATGAGCGATAATTTTGAAAATTTAGCGATAAACGATAACGATAACCGATTTACTTAACAGCGATAATTATCGTTTATCGTTTATCGCTCATCCTATCGCATGCGGAAACCACTGGATTTGGTGTAGTTGTTCATCTATGCTTGTGCAATATGGTGTAGTTGTTCATCTATGGTTGGTACATTTTGGCATAGAACGTCGTCCTGTACTGGTGCGCTTTGATGTAGTTGATCATTAAGGATTGGTGCGTTTTGATGTGGAAGGTCGTTTATGGTTGGTGCGTGTGGAAATCTTCGGCACTGGTGTCTCCCGTTACTTTGCCCTTTGCCATACTCTGACTAGGCTCCTCTTGGTTCCGTTCCTCCTGACTTGCTCCGCGAGTCACGGCAGGTCGCTTCGCAACGCCTCTTCCGGCTTCCGGCCGTCAGTTGCAGAGGAAGGGGGCACAACTTAAGAAAACACTCTCCGCAAGAAAAGAGGCACTAAAGTCCAGGGGGAATCGAGACTTCAGATGACCCACCCTGGGTGAAATCCTGGATCCGCCACTGCAACTTACCACGACTAGCTTGTTCTCAATGCGATCAGTTGTCCACCGATGCGAATGATCAACACTGGGATATTCGTACCGATAACTCAGCCAGCCTGGGTAGGACCTGTTCCCGCCAATAGCCGCACTATTCCAAAGGTCGATTAGCGTGAACAATGCAGATTAGCGATAGGACAATGAAGTCTCTACACCCTCGGGATCGATCGAGCTGGAGCGGTCCGTTTAGGCAGCGGCGGATCTAAAGGCCTTCTTTAGAAGCGGGCAGTTTAGTCCCATTGGGCGAGTTCTCGAAACCCTGTGATTTTCCAACTTCGTTGATTGCCTTACTCCAGGAGTATTTATTATAATTATACCAATGTTCTAAGAGCAGTGGGAATGGAGATAATTGCAATTATGGGATTCAGAATCAAGAGCTTGAGTCGATTGCAAGGGCATAGTCAGGGAGGCGAATAGAGTGGGCGACCCCACCCTCCTCCAATGGAGGTCTGTGGAGCCCCTGCGAAACTCCTAAGACCTCGAGGCAGGGCCCCTCAGACCATTAAACTCCAGCGGTACCCCCTCACACTCGGGGCCACGCAGGGGTCCACATCATCCCAGAGGAGCTAAGGTGATAGTTAGCCCACAACCTGGAGGTGTGATGGGCCGCAGGTGATTTGCTAGGGGCTTGCGGGGGTTCTTTAGACCTTCAGCAGCTCCTAAGATAATCAAAGAGGAGCGAATGAGTGACCACATTCTTCCCTGAAGATGCGGGAGTCTAGAGGACCTGCCAAGAACCTCGCAGAGACCCCAGACCTCCAGCGGAGCCTCAAAGATGGGCGACGCGCTGGCTACTCCTTACTCTGGAAATATGAGGGCCTCACACTATTGGCACAGCAGGGGCCTGCCATGCCTCCAGGGGCCCTCGCGGAGCCCTGATGGGATCTAGGAGAGGTGAGGCGGTGCGCATCTCTCGCCTGGATTTATGGGGCGCTCGGGGTCTTGCTAAGAACAAAAGCGACATATATGCGTGGGAAAAAACACTCTTCATTTTCTAAGTAGTGCATAGCGATGAGGCCAAATTCCCGGGAACCCATACCAGGCCAATGCCCCCCCTCCCTCCCTGAGTAAATCTTGGTTACTCCTTTGGTCGACTGCCCTTCACCTGGATCTGCTGCCTTGGTATAATGTAAAATCTGCTAGGGGGCTGTACTTTTGGACACCGATGTCGAAATTTAGCCGTGAAAGACTGTTTTCATGGGAGTAATTTTCGTGGCTTGGCTGCAGCTGGATTATCCGCGAGCCGTGTAGTCGTTCCTATGCTGCCAAATTATGCTCTCGTGCGGTTTAGTGGTGCGAAGCTTTTTTTCAGCGGTAGCATACACGCGAAAATAATAAACAGACTCAACACCTTGGCATGTCAGCAGAGGGCGTCATTAGATGGGCTGGACGAGCGAGGACAAGAGACCGACTATGAGCTATATGTTGCACGAAAAGCATCGGGCACCATCCGTGGCAGGAAGCTTGTAGGCCGATCGGAACTGCACTCGGGCGGCTCGTGGAGACATACACCTTACTTTGTTCATTTATCGCCGAAGTACGGGAATTTCGCAGCGGAACTAGGAATTCAGTGGCATGTAGTTGACAGGAATGTACAGGCACAGTGCAAATTTAATTTTGAATATTTACTGTATCAGTGGCAGAGGAAATCCGATTGCACAGCCAATGTCTGAAAGTTCGGCATATGCGCGCTGAAAAAGAAAACTGTCGCTTCACCTGAGATGGACCGCACTCATCCGCCGACTGTGGAGTGCTCATCTCAAATGCAAATGCACTACAACGAATTAACGAGCCAGCATTGGTGTCATGCAATGCGACGGTCTTCTTTGTCTCACGGCATTCCCACTCATTTTACACCTCGCACAATCGTTGCGTGTGCAACGCCTTCCGTCGAACTGGCGTCGGCCCCGCCAAGGCCCAGCCAGCCTCGGGAAATGTCGGTCACGTGGTATGTGACGACACAATCACGTGACCGGCGACTGAATCCATACAGCTGCCGGTGCAGGCGTACGAAGCACAGGTCGGATCAGATCGCCCAGGTGAAATTTTGCCCTACATGCACGGCTGAGTAGACTCCTCCGAGTTTCGCCCACGCTCGTAATCGGATTGGAGGATACGGATTGGAGGTACGGCTGGCCGAGTCAACTCCAACACACTCTGAAAACACCCACGTCGGCTGCGGACGCAGACGGTAATCGTCCCTGGTGGGCTGGGTCGCCGCATGTTGTCCGAAGTCGGTGCTGTAACTATGGCTGTGGTCGGTGCTGTCTGCCGGTTGAGTCGCGCGCTGCGACATTCGGCCGTACGCAGTTGTGACAACAGGACGAATCGTGCTCTCCACGTCGCCTCACATCTGGCCCGGCAAAATACCAAACGACGAACCATGGTCGACTCAAGTACCGAGTAGCGATGCTTGGATCAGTTCCGCGCTTGGAGCCGACATACTGCGATATCCATAGTTGGGCACACGACGCATAGCAGTGATGCATACGGAACTGATGGTACTGCATTTTGTGACAAGAGTTCCTGCATGCCAAGCCTCCAGACCTTCACGCTATTCTCAACGCAACCGTGCAAGCACAACTGCGCTTACTCAACTCTCCGACACAGTGGTATCTCGGCCATTCGGCAGTCCACAGCGAATGATAGGGCAACTTCGCAATGTTTTTACCAACAGTTGAAACTGATGGTGCAACTGTGGCTGTGTCAGATTTAAAGAAAAAACCTTGACTGGTGAAAGAGTAAGCTGCTTAAAACCAGTGCCGAATGAAACAAGACATGTCTGTACCATATCTTGGAATATCGCTGTTCATTTCTTTCACTTGATTTTGGCTTGATGTTTTCGAGAAAAATTTTCTTCCCAGCTAGCTTAGCCAGCTAGCTTAGCCTTTCAGCTTATGTTATACGACTGCGCCGTAAACCAGGCGAGTTGTGGTTCGCTACTGCTTATGGCCGGCCGGACATTGTTCAGCCTAGACCAGGCTCTGTTCAGCCTGGGCCGGGCACTGTTCAGCTTAGGACAGGCTCTGTTCAACCTAAGCCGGACACTGTTCAGCCTAGACCAGGATCTGTTCAGCCTGGGCCAGACTGTTCAGCCTGGGCCGGGCAATATTCAGTCTAGGTCAGGCTCTGTTCAACCTGGGCCGGACCCTGTTCAGCATGGACCGGGCACTGTTCAGCCTGAGTCGGACCCTGTTCAGCCTGAGCCGACCCCTGTTCAGCCTGGGCGGAGCACATGGTGGACAGGATGTCAGTTAGCCCCGGCGGCAGCCTTCGGCCCGGCGGACGGAGCGTCCTGGCGCCGTCTCTATGCTGTTGCTCCGACCAGCGGGGCTGTGAGCGAGTCGACGGTAACGACGGCCGCTGTACAGCTGTGTTTGTCTCGGCCTCGGCGATCGATTGTCCGCACGAGGAAGCGGCGCCTCGTCCCCGGATGATCACATAATCGACCGGTGATCGTTTGGCGGCCTGGCTTTCTACACGGTTGATGAACACTCCCCGGCTGCTTCAGCCTGCTGTCGCGTTCGTGTGTGAATAGCCGGTCGCCTGCAGACGTGTTGTGTGTGAATAGCCGGTGGTATGCAGTCGTGTTGTGTGTGAATATCCGGTAGTATGCAGTCGTGTTGTGTGTGAATAGCCGGTGGTATGCAGTCGTGTTGTGTGGTCGGATGGTAGCCGGCCCTCCTGTCTGACCGGTTGGTGACAAGCCGCTGTTGGAGACTGGAGACCTCTCTTGTGTGGGAAGCTGGTCACTGGTCACCCATGAGTCCCTGGTCACCCACTGGTCACTCTTCTGCATGAGAGGTCGGTGCTCACCTCTCTCATCTGGCCGGTTGAGTCGTGAGAAGGTGACCCGTCCCACACCTGACTGGTGACCCGTCCCACACCTGACTGGTGACCCGTCCCACACCTGACTGGTGACCCGTCCCACACCTGACTGTTGACCCGTCCCACACCTGACTGGTGACCCGTCCCACACCTGACTGGTTTCTGACTGTCCCGTTTGACCGGCTGTTAACCAACGCTCCGGTTTGTTCTAGCCCGACCCTCGAAGACAGACGAGCGTGGGGGGAATCTTTCGATAAGCTCATGGGGTGTGCAGGTAAGGATCAACAGACGAAGAGCCTAAGCTTTCGCCGGCGCCGTTGCCAATGTGCGTAGGATCCACTGAATTCGGTTGGGCGACTATTTTGTTAACTTTTCGGCCGTCCTTCCAACTTGTATAAATTTCAAGGCCAGCCTCACCGCGTTGCATAATGTTGGTTCGACTAAGAGCCATCGCAAAATGGACTCCGCCACTGTTACTTCAAAATTACTCGCACACCCGATGTCACTGCATCACCATCAGCGCTAAGGAACTTTAATAATACAATTTCATGAAACGAGAAGTTCCCAGGGAAACCTAACGTGGCCTATCCGCAACAATGTTTGTTCCGAGAAGCGTAGAGCAAAATAATAGTGTAGTGGATGGCAAAACAAAGTGCCTTTGGAATAGATGATCTTCCTTGTTCTGGCATTGTCCGTAATGCAAATGGTTTCATTTATGGAAAAATATACATAAGCTTTGATGCTCGGGTGATGATTTGTGAAAATTATTCCAGGCAAAATAAATGAAGGCAATGGACAGGCCCAAATGGATTGGGGGGGGCACACTTCATTGGGTCTGATGTTAAAATTGTAATTATTTTTCGTGAAAGCCAACATTGAGGGGACACTTTCACCTCAAAAGTATATAAAACAGCACCTCTGCTTTGATGTTAATCTTGTCCATGTAAAAAAGCACACAAGTTGTATCTCCATAGCTGTGTGGATAAAACACGTGGATAGGAGTATGTGTCATTGTACCACGCCAGGTTTTGGACAATTATTGCGAGTATTTGTGATATGCGTTGTCATTGATGGTGTGTCTGTGGCCAACTGTAGTCCCGAATCAGTGCGCATAACGTCAAGTGTTTGACGCTGCATCGGTTTCCGTCATCTTCGCCCCAGCGAAGCCGATCCAAGGAAAAGGAACTTAGTGTTCTTTGACTGCTCGTTGTGTGTAGGCGTCATGAGCGTAGCAACCCATGGAACAGGTAGTGCGGCTGGCCTACCTGCTCCAATTTTAACACTAGCACAATGACGCTGCATCAACAAAAGAAAATACACCAAATCGGCTTTGGTCCAACCAAATTTTACCTCGTTCCTCTATGGTTTATGCGAATGTTGTGTAATGGTAATGACATTATCCAAGATTCAGAGTTTGACACGTTTATTCTCCTCCATTGCTCCATAGGAGTAGCGCGAAGGGGACAGAAAGAAATGATCTTCTAGCGCATCCAGGTTTCCGATGAACTGATACATGTTTCTTTCTTTTCAGTGGGGCGGGAGGTGTTCCAAGAGTTCCTTAGGTGCGAATATAGTGAGGAGAATATTATGTTTTACCTAGCCTGCGAAGATTTGAAACGAGAAAAGGACCCGGCTGTAGTAGAGGAGAAGGCTAGGCTCATATACGAAGATTTTATTTCAATATTATCTCCAAAAGAGGTGAGCGATGATCAGCACATCTACCGTGTGTGTGGAATGTGGCTTGTTACGCAGAACCTAGTTGCGTGAGTGTTTTGGTGTTAGTTGTGCTCCCTCATCTGCTGAATTTTCGACGAGCAGATCCTACAGTGTGAAGGTTCGCATTCACACATATGCTCGCATTTATGTGCAACGATGGTCAAGTTAAGTGACGTCGTATTGAATTGTGACGCAACGTAGTACGCTGATGGTGTATGCAAAACGCGATTGGATGGAAAACGTCCTATGGACGAATCGCTGCTGCAATGTCAACTTTGAGTCATGGAAATAATTATTATCGATTAAAATGATGGTGTATTTCCTTGGCAGCACCGAAAGCGGTCACGTTGCGTCAAGCACATAGTTCGCAACACTACCTTCATTAACCATCCTCCATTTATGTGTACGAAACGTCATTGAAGGATGATTATTAAATATTATCCAATACTGAAATACAAAATTGCACCACATTTTGGATCATACAATAAGCCGTGAAACATTGCTGCGAGAAAAGGTAGAGTATATTTTAACTGTGTTTCATGACCACTTCAGGAGCAAAGCTTTCATTCAGAATATTATTGGGAGTTTGTTGTTTCTTTCCTTCATTTCTTTCACATCGTTTCTGTCGTCGTCTTCCCTGCTGTTTGTTGCATTGCCACTATTGCATGAGAGGAGATTACTTGCGTTTCATGGCACTATTCCATTGTATTGCCGATCAATTGCTTATGCATTACCATTAATATCAAACTATGTTGCAAGTCCTGGAATTATTCGAGACGCCACTAGCTTGGCTACTCGTCTCCAGGAAATGCCAGAAAACATGCGTGCTAACGTATGATGGCGGACTCAGTCCTACAACAAAAGCAAACGAAAAGAAGTGCAAGGTGTGGTTTGTAGTTTTTTCTTACCATAGTCGAATTTTTCTGGGGAGCCATTGCTTGAAACACTGGTGTCAGATTCGTCATTCCTCGCCACATTGGTCAATTCACGTGGTACGGAAGGCATAGCGCTCAGGACGGTGCCATCTTTTGCCTGCGAACAGCACCACTCGTCCTGACAGGTGTCTTGGTGGATAAATGTTTCCATGTACCAACCTTTGTATTTAACTGGGGACCTTCCTTTTCAGGTACCTTAGGCCTATTCTAGCGTAACCTTGTACCCCGAAAGTACTCAGGTTGGAACGCGTTAATATTTTCCAAAGTTCGTAATTTGTAAATTGGAAGTTGAGTTCCAGAACTCGGAAGTTAGCTTCCAAATTGGAAGTTAACTAACAAGAATTGGAAGTGGACTTCCAAAAGTCGGAAGGTTAGGTTAGGTTGCGTTGGGTTGGGTTGGGCTGGGTTTGGATAGGTTAGGTTAGGTTAGGTTCCTATCTGGGCTACTTTGGAGGTTAGCATCCAATTTGGAGGCTAACTTCCAAGTTTTGGAAATTATCTTCCAATTTGGAAGATATTGGATGATGTTGGAAGATGCTGGAAGATGATGATGATGTGAAGATGTTGGAAAATATAAACGCCTCCTGTCCAGGCTGTTTTGGTGGTTCACTTCTAATTTTTTTATGTTAACTTCCAATTTTTGGAAGTTAACTTCCAACTTGGAAAATATGAACGTTGGAACTTGTGAACTTTGGAAGATATGATGCGCCGCTGTCAGGTCGTATATAGCTTATTTCAATTTTCTGTGGACCCTGTGGTCCTGTTGTACTTCTTTCAGATTTGGTGTTACTTTTTCATTTCCCATCCACTGATAGGTAGTTAGGTATATCCTCTTTGCCCTACCTTGTCTTACTGTATCACCTCAAGACCTCAGTGGATGCACACACTGCATTTACCCTGGCCTACCTCACATCACCCGACCAAACAGAATAATTAGCTCCAACATAACCTAGTCTTCTCTACCCCAATATATCCTAACTTGGCGTAGTCTGTCCAAACGAAGCCGAAGAGAAATTAACCTGTACTAGCCTACTTGACGTCTGAGTATTGACATGCTGATGAAGAACATGCATTCTAGCCATTTTGTGTATCCTTCGTTCATTAGGCAACCATTGATGAATCAAAAAGCAGTCTGCATTGTCATTGCTTCCCCTCCTAGGCTGAAAGTATAGCGATTCTAGGACGAACTCACCCTCCTCTTCGACAAACACGAATTGCTTGGGCAAACGTAAACAACGCGAATTATTCTGCTATTAGTGAAGTCCGAATTTAAAGGGAAAATTCAGTGATCTGTTACCCAGCCACATACACAGTTCGGTGAAACTAGACCTGGTAAGTCATGATACGTAGTTTCGCTCAGGTTTTGGGCGCTTCATCTACCAAGGGCGACGCTTCTTGAATCTTGGGCTTGAAGTAATAGGTGCAGCCGCTCGCACAGGTGCCGCGTATGACGTAGCTCGTGATCACAGCTGGGCACAAGAAGTGCGCTGTCGCTCACCCCACAAACGACTGTAGGACGCTGCCGCCGACCACACAGGCGACTGTAGGACGCTGCACGACCCCCCACCGCCACAGGTAGTCACGAAGCCCGCCATGACCCAGCCGCCTGCCCACAGGTGAGCCTGGACTCGCGGGTGCGCGAGATCATCAACGTGAAGATGCGCTCGCCGAACGCGTGCACGTTCGACGAGGCGCAGCAGCAGATCTACACGCTGATGCACCGCGACTCGTACCCGCGCTTCGTCAACTCGGCCATGTTCCGCCAGCTGGCGCAGATCACCGGCCACAGTCGCAAGCAGAGCGCGTGCTGACCTGATCCGCTCTGGTCGCAAGCCGGCTGGCGGCCGATCCGACTCTCGTCATAGGCACAAACAAAGCACAATGGGACCGAAACGGTCGCGGCCACACAGCTCACGCTGACCAGACCGGTCACCGCCACTGACCCCGTGACTGCCCGGCTGGCGGCTGCCTGGCTGGTAGCAGCTACTGGCCCGCTGGTGGCAGCTGTAAGCAGGCTGGCAGCAATTGTAAGGCGGCGGAAGCTGTAGACCGGCTGGCGACAGGTAATGCCGGCTGGCGGCAGCTACAGACCGGCCGGCAGCTATGGGCGGCCGGTCAGCAGCCGCAGGCCGGCCGGCAGCTGTGAGCCGGTCAGCAGCTATGAGCCGGTCAGCAGCTGCAGGCCGGCCGGCCGGCAGCTGGTCAGTCACCGTGGTGGTGGCGACCCGTCGGTCGCTCACCAGGCCAGCTCTCGCACAAGAGGCCGCTGGCACGGAGCCGCTGGTGGCTGGACGCCGCAGACGCTCGGTACGCTCAAATACAGTGTCGACGATGGTGAGATTGCACCGGGCGCGCGAACGTTGGGCGGTCCGGGCGCCTCGTGTCGGACCGACCTGGGCGCGGTGGGCCGCACAATGCATGCTTGTTCAAATGCGCGGGCGTCGTCGGTCGCGACGAGTGGTGGGCGCGCGAGCGCGCGAGCCGTTTCGCGCGCTCGTGTGCGTGGCCGCGTGTGCGCATGGTGCTGCCTGCGGACATTGGATATTCCCTGCAGGCGTGCACGTCTCACCGAGGTTTGCGCGTGGTAGCTTGTTCTCGTGGTTTTACAACCCACCTATTTCTCACTTTTCTCGCGCGACGGCGTGTCGCGTGGCGGCGGCCTCGTCGAGCGAGCGTCGAGCGGCTGGACGCGGCTGGTGAGTGTGCCGATGTGTGTCCGATCTCAGCCGAGGGCGGCCGGCAGTGACGCGTCACACTGTGCCGTCACACACTGTGACGTCACACTGACGTCACGGCGGGCCGCGTGGTGCCGGCCGCCGGTGGCGCGTGGCGGCCGTCCGGGCGGCGGCGGCGTGTTGTGGACCCAGCTCACCCACGCAAATGTCTCCAGCCGAGCTGCAGATTGTCGGTAGCGATTCATTCGGGCGTCAGTAGGCCAAACACACACATTTAGGCTGCCCACTTTATGCTCGCGTCCCAGTGGCACATGTTAGCTTAAGAATAGACGCTAGACACAAACATGTCGACATACGTTTTGTTTCAATAATCCGGTTGAGCCCTCGACGCAGTCTTTTTGTCTGGTCGATATGCATAACGTGACATTTACGTGTTCGAAATCCTAGCAGTACACCCACCCTATAGTGTTGCGTCCGAAAAATATACGATCTACTAATTGGAACGTCCACCAGCGAAACATCGGCGTTTTGGCGCCGGAATCTAGTCAGTTGAATCCAGTCCACAATGTGGTGAGACAAGATTATTGTCAGGGATGGTTTTTGGGCCGTTTGTGGAGCACGTCGAGCATGAGTGTTGGTTGAAGCGGAGTGATTACAACCCGCAGAGTTGTGGGTCGACATCTACGCTATTTACTTGTTCAGCTATGTGTATCATAGTTATATCTGTATCATTATTTCTGATCGCTCGAAATATATGGTTACTTTGCGATGCACCAGCAACATCTGTGCCATACCGTCGCTCGTCTGAATGGCTCCCCCGAGCCGCTTATTTATTCAATCGTGCAGTGTAGCTGATAGGAAACGAAACCCCAGGAAACAAACATTTCTGTAAATAATATATGACTACTTAAAAGGAGATAACATCACACCCATGCATATATATAGGTTATATATATATATATTTATATATATATATATATATATATATATATATATCTATATATATATATATATATATATATATATATATATATATATATACATATCAATATGTATATGTATATGCATATGTATATGTATATGCATATGTATCTGTATATGCATATGCATCTGTATCTGTATATGCATATGCATATACTTATATATCAGATGTATATATCAGATGTATATATATATATATATATATATATATATATATATATATATATATCTATACATATATACGTGGACATTTATAAAATTGTAATAATATATTTAATATACCCAGATAACTTCATCGAAAAATGCTTGCAAAAAGTTCTCAGTAGGTGCAGTTATCTTGGCATTCATCCGAAGACGTTATGGTTATGCAGCCGAAAACATCTGAAAAAAATCTGGTTTTTACTTGTTGAAAATGCCGCATTTGTAGATGCCTGCAGCTGGCTACATTATCGATACTTCTCCAGAGAATTACCAGCATTGAATCACTGAACCACACGACAGGTTTTAAACACACTCACCATGAATTTACCTCAAACATTTTCCAATGAGATTATCGGAACACAGTCATTTTTACTGAATATCTCGCCAGACTAGGCGCTGGAAGAAAGCTAACGATAGCAATGTGCAAGCTTGTACTGACTTGCATCCGCTGAGCGAGTGCTGTCGAGGATGAACTCCCGACAGTATTCCCTGATAAGTCCCCACCAGACGTGTTCACTCCTGCGTCTATTAACCTGATATGTGTAAACTTTTTTTTCAACTTCATCGATCCCGACGACCCTGTCGGTGCCAAAGGTGACAATTGAGCCACCGTCCCCTCCGTATGCTTTTCTGAGATAGATGATGCGCCGTTCAAGATATCGGTTTGAAATTTGACTATGTCGCAGTCGCTCCGCTCACCACTATGCGGACGATTACAACTTAAACATAGCTAAGGCAGGCTACTTTTGCGCACACATCTCGTGTTTTATGTCATTACGGTCCACAAATTAGGCTGGATTGTTGAGTGGGGAGGAAATGTGTGCAAATTAAGGTTTTTTCTCTTAAGGTTATCAGAAAGGGGAATATTTATCCTTGATCGCATCCACTACATTTTCTTGAGCGCAGTCTGTTTGACAAGTTTGGGCTTTAAAAGTTTAGTGATTTCATTTAACAGTTTAGTTTAGTGACTTCTTCAGTTCGCATGTCATCGATAGTGAAGCACAAAACCGCATTTGTTTTACGACGCAACTACGAAAACTACAGCGAGGACGGGTGACTGACTGGACCACAGCATTAACCTGTTCGAACTGCAAAACCGTCGCGCCGAAAATGTATGGTTTTGCGTGGTAAAGATATAAAAATATTTTGTTTGATGCAGTGTATTTTTCGTTGCTAAGGCGGAGGAGTGTCTTCTGCCCCTCCCCCTTGGCTGGGCCTCTGGTATAGGAACATTCCTCATCTTGTGATATTATTATCATGTAGCATATCAACACGTACTGTTTTCAGTTGTGCCCTACACCGGTACACACTTCCCAAGCATTAGCGCGATACCTTTATGGGCTATCACTGGGATTTCTCAATATTTAATTATCATACTACAGATGCCGAAAGAGCACGATTTGTGCCGAAAGTTTTGCGATTTTCCCTTCTTCTGTGACAACGTTCCCCCATCCCCACCACAACCATAGCAGTTCAGACATATGCAGATTTAATCTGCTTCTGATCTCTTTAATATGTGGCCTCTTCCCTTTTCCCAATTTATATCTCTTCTCTCTCTCTCTTTCTCTCTCTCTCTCTCTCTCTCTCTCTCTCTCTCTCTCTCTCTCTCTCTCTCTCTCTCTCTCTCTCTCTCTTCTCTCTCTCTCTCTCTCTCTCTCTCTCTCTCTCTCTCTCTCTCTCTCTCTCTCTCTCTCTCTCTCTCTCTCTCTCTCTCTCTCTCTCTCTCTCTCTCTCTCTCTCTCTCTCTCTCTCTCTCTCTCTCTCTCCCTCTCTCTCTATCTCTCTCTCTCTTTCTCTTATCCTTTCTGGACGTCATCCCTTCGCTCGAGCCTCTCGCCGCCCACCTCCCTCCCTAGCTCTCTGTCTCCTCCTCTCCGCCTCCCGCGCAAGCAGTACGGGGGAGTCCATGCCTGCGGCAACAGACTGTCGGAGCCCGTCCGCCCGCGGTCGCGCCCGCACGCCGACCAATCCCGAGCCCCAGTATCGATCTGGTGGCGGCGTCTTCGGCGCCTGGCGTCGGCGTCGGCGTGACCCGGCGATTGGGGTCAGCGCGCGTACGAAGTGGCAGTGCGACCGCCGGTCGCATATGAATGGACCCGTGGTATGTGCAGTTCGGCGGTTCAGCAGGTGCCGACTCGGTGAACGTCTCGCACTGTCTCGGAACGACTGCTGCTGGCTGCTCTCGCCGTCGGAACGACTGCTGTTGGCTGCTCTCGCTGTCGGAACGACTTCTGCTGGCTGCTCTCGCTGTCGGAAAGACTGCTGCTGGCCGCTCGCGCTGTCGGAACGACTTCTGCCGGGTGCTCTCGCTGTCGAAAAAAAACTTCTGCTGGTCGCTCTGCTGTCGGAACGACTTCTGCTGGCCGCTCTTGCTGTCGGAACGACTGCTGCTGGCTGCTCTCGCTGTCGGAACGACTTCTGCTGGTCGCTCTCGCTGTCGGAACGACTTCTGCTGGCTGCTCTCGCTGTCGGAAAGACTGCTGCTGGCCGCTCGCGCTGTCGGAACGACTTCTGCCGGGTGCTCTCGCTGTCGAAAAAAAACTTCTGCTGGTCGCTCTCGCTGTCGGAACGACTTCTGCTGGCCGCTCTCGCTGTCGGAACGACTTCTGCTGGCCGCTCTTGCTGTCGGAACGACTGCTGCTGGCTGCTCTCGCTGTCGGAACGACTTCTGCTGGCCGCTCTTGCTGTCGGAACGACTGCTGTTGGCTGCTCTCGCTGTCGGAACGACTGCTTTTGGCCGCTCTCGCTGTCGGAAAGACTGTTGCTGATTTTGCACTGTCGGAACGACTGCTGTCGAACACGATAGGAACGACTGCTACTGACGTTACGCTTTTGAAGCGGCTGTACCTCACTGTTGATTTCTCGTACTGCCGGAAACGCCTGTTGCGGTCTAGGGATAGAGCTTAGCATTGCATTGAAATTTAGTATACTCAACATTTGGGGAGGGGTATAAACTCGAATCTCACAATGGCTTCCATCTTAAGGCTTCGACCATTAGGTTTATTGGATTACACTAATAAAATATATTTAGAAATGCCTGATCCACAATAATTTTGTACTCATTCGATGAATTGCTGTCCGGTGATGACTCACCACAGCTATTTAACGTTGCACTTATAAGCATTCCATAGAGAATGCATACAACTGTAATACCCTTCCCCATACTTTTACGTGGCCGAGCCTGTGCGTCATGGTGTCGCTTGCCAGCATGGGTGTAGTCTCTGGGGGTGCGGGTGGGGGACCCAATGTCACCCCAATTTTCTAAAAGTGGCGATATGTCCCCCTCATTTCTTTCGTGTCCCCTAAGCCTCAGCTATTAAATTATCTGTGTATGGTTACCGCAAAATTCTACTTTATCATATATATTTTGAAAATATATATGCACAAGAAAATCACCAGGAATACTTGAAGCCGATCTAGCCAATCAACACACCATTCTTGAATAACATGAACCTTGACGATATTGTGTGTACGCTTGGGTGGAGAATTGTGCTTTGCGAGGCACCAAATTTGCATTATCGTAGGGCCTTTTTTTAAACAAATGTAATCCCAGTTCTCGCTGGGGTGGCTTTATGAACCAGGGTCCTATTGCTAAGCAGAGCTTCTTGCGTGAACCCTGGCCCCACCACCCGATCCATGAATTCCAGTTCAACGGCAGAATTTTGACTGAAAGTTCAACGTGCCGTCAATGCACCGATACGGCCGCCCGGTAGCTCGTCCCCGGCCTTATTTGGCCAGCTGCCAACTGACCCTCCCAGCCGGGGGCTAAATGAGCGCACGCGAAGCGACTCGAACCCTGTGTCGCCAGGACAGGGGGGACAAGAGCAGGCCAGCGTTCTAACCAACTGCGCTACCGGGGCGGCAGATCAAGCCTTATGAGTCTTAAGTTGCCTTCTCCTGCGCACATATCGACGTATCTTGAATGCACGTGACTCTGTATGTCCTTGGGTTTCTTCAAGGCCATGGAGTGGCGTCTTTGGCAGCCTTAAGCACGTACGTCAAATTAACGCCGTATTTATATTCGTATCCAGTGACAAGTTCGCTAGAGACGTAATCGTATTCGCATTCAATAACGGGTTTATGTTCGTTAAAATCAATTACCACAAATTATTTTGCATGTACTGAAGAAGATGGAAGCAACTACATAGGTCTAACATGACCACTTTTACAGTCAAGATCCAACGCAAACAGCTTTCTCCGATCGCCTCGCGTTTTTCGTTTTCACCAAAACCTGCCCAAATCTGGCATCAAGCGATAACCGGTGGTGAACCATCGTGTAGCATTTCAAACCGGGACGTGTCAAGGTCATACTTCAAGGTTAAAGGTTAGCTTGGTTTATTAGGTGACGATGTTGAAGCAATAGCGACCGAACGCGAGGTTCGGCCGCTATTGCTTAAATTTCCATCAAATGGGCGTCATTCAATGTGGTATCTGTGTGGTATCCGAAAGTTGCGTAATCGAATTCTTTTTTCTAGGTCAAAGGCCAATCTGACTTCTTCGATTTCCTCGCACTTTTTCGTTTCCGCCTAAATCTACTCAAATCTCGTATCAAGCGATAACACGAAAGCTCGCGCCAAGGTTCCCCAGACATGTGTTTGGGCCACAAAATTTATGTCGGATGCCCCAAAATCGTCCTTTGGCCACACAACTTATCGACGGGTCCCCAAAAATCGGCGTCGAGGCCTTTATATAAACATAACGGAATCCCGAAGACTCGCGCCGGGTCCCGACAATCGCGCCGTGGCCTCCAGAAGTTATGCTGAGGCCACAACATTCCGTTCGAGGCTCCAAAAATTTCGCGTCCAGTGCCCCAGAGATTTAGTGGTGAAGGACACATCCCCAAGTAGCATATGTTGATATGCTCCATGGTAATAATACCACAAGATGAGGAATATTCTTTACCAGAGGCGCAGCCAGGGACGAGGCGCATCCTCTTTAGCAACCAAAATACACGAGATCAAGGAAGGAAGAATTCAGAGACTTTCACCACGCAAAACCCTAAATTTTCCGCGCCCTTCGCGCGCCGAAGGATGTCTATGTTTTTCACATTGATTTGGGTCGGGTCCCCGAGGAAAATCCTGGCTACGCCACTGGGTACGCCACTGAAAGTGACGTACCTGAAAAGTGAGCCGCATGCGCAGGACTCTCGGCTACCGGTGAGGGGTCCTCGAGGATATTGGGTTTATTTTGGGTTTCGGTGATGAGTAGTGTTGTGGTGTTGGGCTGGCGAGGCTCGTACGTCCAGCGGTTGACCTAGCCTCTGCTGAAGAAAACAAGTGATCCACATCAAGAAAACAAGTGAATTGGTGAGCCAAGTCAATGATTGAGGGGAACAGTAGCCCCTCTTAGGATGCATAAAGTGACACCCCTACCCGCCCTGCTCGCACAAGGAGTGCTCCAAGTCTTAAGAGCCACATTGGTTCCGCCATCGGTGTTTCTGTTCCTCAATTATGAAAGGCCCTCAGCTTCAAAGGAGCCCAGAGCTGTTGTTTAACATACTCTGGCCCAGAGCCTCCAAGGCCGCTAAAGGTATGATCTGAGAAGAAAAGTAATTCCTCCACTTCTCAAATGCGGCCAAATAAGCCCAAACATTTCCGCATCGCCAGCCTTAATAACTAGGGAAAGACAGGAGCAATTTCGCCGCGCGCGGGCGTTTCGAAGTCAGGGTTGTATAAGGTAAAGGTACGGTGGTTCAAAAAGTGTTAAAAAGCTGTTGAATATATTCCGATATCCGCCTGGTCGGATATTTGTTATATAAATAAAATATTTTTGTTTAGATTGGGAAATTTCATGCAATATTTCTCTCAAAATGTTTCACAAAATAGGTAGGTACCTACCTACCTACCTAGGTACTTAGCCAAAATCAAACCCCTTTGCTTGCTTCATAGAGATAAGATATTTGTAAAAGTTTCCCTGTGAAAACCTCAAAATACAATAATACTGAAGTTGCAAGGTAAGCTTTGACAAGTCTGTTCCTTATATTTGTTTCCTGATTTAGGGGAAGCAGGGGGTAGGTAGGTATCTGAACACACTGTTTCCAGAACACGTACCTTTGGACTTCTCCCACATCATGTTCAGCACATGAAAGTCAAAAAGATGGAGGTATTCATAAATCAGAAACGATGTACCTTTCTCTACTGAAGTACAAAGGTCTGATTTCATAGTTCTACAGATTCCTTGTGTATGAAGCTAGCAAAGTTGGTGGATGCCATTTTTAGCCTTCTGAGAGCAGTTGGCTCAAGAAAATCATAAGGAAGTGACCTCCTATATTTGTTTTGGCAATTACACCAGTTTTGTAGTGGCTACTAATAACTTGTACCACAACTGCCACAGTGAAGTAATCTTGCACAGCAACATTTTTGTGTTCAGAATACAGAACACAACTATGAAATAATTAGGGTGGTGTGTATAGAACATGCGACACTTCATCAGAGATCGTCGAGAAAATAAACATCTCTTCAGTCAGCATGCTCTACATCGCGTATTTGACCTGCGACGAGCCCAACGATTGGCGCGGTTGGTTAGGGTATCCGCCTTCCGTACGGATGGTGGTGGGTTCAAACCTTGGCCCTGTCACGCTTTTTACCTGATCACACAGTCGTTAGCGGCCAGGGCCATTGGTTAATGTTGCACTTTGATTACTTTACACTATCATATGAGTTGCATATTGCACATATTGCATTGCATGCACTGTCATGTGAGGCATTCAACTTTTGGTATCTTCAAACCAATATAGTCATATACCTACCTCCCAGCGAGGGTTTATGACCCCATGAAACATTGCATCCATATCCATTTCAAGTTGTTTATTTCAACAGCCTGGTTCCGTACATACCACATTCAGTTATATTTATAGTGCAAGCAACGCTACCGTAGAAAGTGCAGAAGATCCCGGTCAACATGCCTCTCACATAACGTTCACCGGTGGGGGGGTTGGCCACCTAAGATGTGGAACTAGAAGCACAAAATTTGGAGGAATTACAGCTGTAGTGAACTCGTTGCAGTATAGATTTCATGACCCCAGGTCAATGTCTTCAGGGTCAAATGAGGTCACAATTGGCCTCCACTCCACTCCAGCCGGCACCACCCAAACGTACAGAAAGTATGCACGTTCCACTGCCGGTATGTAGAGAACATTCATACGTACGCTTGCTACGTGCGCTGGTACAGACTGCGTGCTGTCGTTACAATCGGTAGTACGGACCCATCATGCGATTGTTACGGCCAGCGAATAATTATCTGTTTTTAAGTTGCTCTTTGCAAGTGGTTAGAAGATTTTCATCAAAAGTGACTGTTTGAATATGGATGTCTTGTTCATTTTTGTGTTCAGTAAACACAGTACAATTACTGGTTCGGCCATATGGAAACAACAGCACAAGTAGAGCTATTTGTTGCATGATGTCTTAAGTGTTTGGGAACCTCCACTCTTCCCCTATGTGCTCAGGGGCTTCTTATGCATAACTGCCTTGTTTTCTTTCTTCTTTCTTTGTATCTAGTAGCTGAAAGCTGAACATCCTTTCTTCAACACAAAATTGTAAAATTGGTCAATATATAGAAGCCCTGAAGCCAATTTTTGGTTCAAAATATGCTCCTCTGGTGTTTTCTGATGTGATCTGAATGAACTTGATATTCATTTCTTTGGGAATTGACAACTTCCTGAAAAATAAGCCATTCAAATTGAAACACTTACGTCTCAATTAAGTAGGTAGTCATTTCACTAAGAAAAAACAAAATTAATTCAAGCATCATTAAATAAACCAGAAAATCATATGTTTCACACTACATATGTGTTATTCCATGTCTCCCCCCAAAATATAGGTAAAGTGTGGGAGGAAGTGTTTCGGCGGGGTGATATATAGTGAAGAATAATGCAAGGTTACAAGAAAGAACATAGCCCAACCTAGTGGTGCTTCATTGGCTAAGACCTGCTGTTGGATTATCTAATACCTATGGATGTTGGTAGGGGACAAGTGGTCTAGGGGTAAGATGCTCATCTCACAATCGAAAGATTGTGGGTTCGAGTCTCACCTGTCGCTACTCTTCGCCCGCGACCAATCAGCGTGAGAGATTGGCGACGCTATATGACTCAACGGTCGACGTGTCGTAAAACCAATAACCAACCAACCAACCTATGGATGTTGGATCTCTTAAAACCTACAGGTGTTTTGATCATAAAATCTGTGGGTGTTAGATCATCCAAAATCTATTGATGCCAGATAGCTAAAACCTTTGAATGTAAAATATTGTTAGTGGTTAGTGTGCTGCTAGACACATTTGTCCTTATTCACCATTTGTAGTAGTGCACAGTAACCATGAGAGAAACACAATCCATGTTATATTTTTATGGACATTTATAAAGGATGCAACAATAGAGCATGTCTCAGAACCAAGGTAACTTAAAGTTTGATTCTGTTGGCTATTGGTGCCTGCCTGAATGAGACAGGAAATGGCTCAACCATTGATGATGTATGCCTGGATTGGAAACTCTGCGTCGGTGCCTTTGATCTGCACATATCAGCGGCACCAACCTGCCACCTAGCGGAGGGTAAATAAAAACATGGAAACGTGGCGGTTTTAGGCTGTGCGCCTATGGGAGTTCGGGGTACGCATTTGGTATTTGATTTTTTTCCGATTGATTCATCCACCCCAGGAGGATTGTATCTGCCTTTCATGATACAGAATTGATCAAAGAACCTTATCATTCTTTCCTTATTGATTTATTACGCTCCATTCCGAAGTTGTCATGATGCAAAGTAAATGCATCTGTGAGAGGGAACCCATTTCGCCGATAGGGTCGGCCCACCGATGTTGATTTCTTAAAAGGATCGGAGGGAGCAAAGTACATGAAGGCAATAGGCAGACCAAAATGAATAAGGGGGGGGGGGTCACATTCCACAGGCTCCCATGCTAAAAGTTGAAATTATTGCAGGTGGGAGGAAGCAAGCATTGAGGGGGCAGTTTCACCCTCAAAGATAAGAATGAGCGGTTCTGTTTTCGCCCCCACTCTCTTTGCTCTCTAGATTTGTAGCTGATATTTTCCAGTGGAGTGGTTTACACAACTGAGTGGGAGAGTACAGACTTCTGCATGCCCACCAATCTGCAAAGAGGATTGAGTGGAAGTTCCATGGAGGGTACAAGCCCCCTCCCCTACACCATACCACTGACAGATTTATGATTTTGCCAAGGAGGCGTCATTTCTCCAGAGGGGTGGCTCTTGGTCCAAAGCATTTGGACGGGGTACACTCCGATCTCCCAGAGGGGCACCATTTGTTTTTGTCTGAGGAGTGCCTTTCGCCAAAAAATTCCCGGTGTGCGTTCGGACTCCCAGAGGACTGCCGTTCCCAGGCCGAGGAGCGCGTTGCACTGAGATATTCGAGGGAGGGCAGTACACTGGAACCTCCAAGGGAGGCATCCTTCGGGTCATAAGGGGTGCCACTTTCACTTCCTCCCCCTTGGATCAGCCCTTGCAACATACCCTAGCTGGCAATGCCACTACCTCTCACTGATTTGCTACCACTTGCCAGTCGTTCGACTCAGGGGTGTTGTTCTATATTCCTTTGAGGAGAACTGCCACCTCAAGTTTGCTTAGCCCACCCCTGCAAATATTTCAACTTTTAACATGGGAGCCAATGGAATGTGCCCCCAAATTAATTTTGGCCTGCCCATTGCCTTCATGTACTTTGCCCTGTCCAATCATTTCAAGATCAAGATAAAGATCATCAAGATATCAATATCGGTGGGGCGAAGTGGGCTCCCTCTCACAAATTTCTTCACTTCGCACCACAACAACTTCTGAATGGAGCGTAAATAAATAAGGAAAGAAAGGTAAGGTTCCTTGATCAATTCTGTATCATGAAAGGCTGATGCAATCTTCCTGGGAACAACGGATGGAATAAATTGGATAAAAAAATCAATACGAAATGCGTACCCTGAACTCCCATAGGCGCACGGCCTAAAACCGGCCGCGTTTCCGTGTTTTTACTTACCCTCAGCTGGGTGGGCCGATACGAAAACAGCTGTTGGTTTCCAACCCAGGCGTACATGATCATGTCTCAACCCCATGGTTCTGCACAATGTACATAATAATATTTGGTATATTTAGGTTAGATATTTCAATGTAATATTGGTGAAATATTCTGAAGGTATGACTAATATTGCAATTGTATTGTTTTAGAAACAAAAATGCATGCTCTTATAAAATATATATTAAAAATCGTAGACACAAAGCAATAATTCTTCTTATGAGTCCCAGAGTAGCACAAAAATCCATTATGATATCATTGAAGCAGGCAGGTTTTCTGCTGTTATTGACAGTAAGTGGAGTTATTTTATATTGTAAATATCCTGCTTATATGTGTCTTCCCAAATAAATGATAGAGGTAGAAGCTGCTATGTATGCTTCAACAAGTCCAGTCCATATATGTTCGGTGGTGCATAATGACCATATCTCTCCAGTTAGCATGCTCTACATAGCATATTCCAGTAGATGCTGTCTGGGCAAATTGGTGTGGTTGGTTAAGGTGTTTGCTTTCTGTACAGTTGGTGGGGGGTTCAAATCGCAGCTTGGCATTGTTTTTAACCTGATCACACAGTTGTTGATGGTCACAGCAGTTTGTTAATGTTGCACTTTATATTATTTTGCACTATCAAAAAGGTGGCTGATGTCCATGGAAGTAAGGAGGAGAAATACTCAATTAAAGCCTAGTCATGCAACGAATATCTATGTGAGCAATCCAAGATTGATTATGGGCAAGATATCAGGAGTGGATCCAGGAATTGTCATGGGGAATTTGTCTGGAGGGGGCCATTTTTTGGAGGGGCACCACCACAAAAGCACCTGTAGGGTGCCTCTGGCAGGAAAATTCAAGGGGGTGGGGGCAAACTCAGCCTACCTGGAGGGGCACCTTTTCTGTGTGTATGGTATGGTACATACAGTCTATTCACTTAGCATGTATTGACCATATGCTCAATTTCTTATGGTTGCTATGCCAGCCTATATTTTCCCCCTGATTTGAGCTCAGGGGCTTCTTCTTTGTGATTATCTAAGCGTTTTGTCAATTTGTTATTTTGAGAGAAAAAAATCCAACAATTCAGTCATTTCACAGGAGGAATGAATGGTCACTATGTCTTAATACTGTTCAGAGGCATGTTTCTACAATATTTTGTTTTGAAATGCCATATCAGACTGAGCTCCAGAAATACTACATCTCAAAGTTCTTCATCTCGAAGTCTCTCAGCTCTCCTTGGTATGTTTTCAGCTAAAACATTTGAGGGGGTGTAGTCCAACTTTCCAGACTCCAGAGGGGCACCATTTTCCAGTTAGAGGGGTGCAGCCTTTCCATCCAGGACATGCCCCAGTGGAACAATTGGAAGTGCATTAACCATTAAGAAATCATCAGAATATGACCAAAACTATTATGGTTCCTTTCTTTCTAGAGTAAACCCTGGTAGTCCTGTATGGGATGGTGTCAACATGTATTGGATGCTCTGCAATTTTCAATTAGTTATTATTGAGCCTGCGAATGTGCATTCTAGTTTGTTTTGTGTTCATTTCAGACCATGAATAAAGTTGTGCTCGAAGATTTAAGGCGTCTGGAATTCACGGACTTGGTGAATGATATCGAGGTATGTCTTCTTTCTTTTCTTCTGTTCTTCTAGTGCAATTTTTCCATGTCTAAGTGCTGCATTTCATGGGACAATAACAATTAATCTTACATTAATTTGTGGCATGATGCATGTATGTATGTAGACTATGTAAATTATGTATATATGTGTTATGATTTTGGCAACCATCACAGTGACTTTTTTTTCGCCATGAGCCAAACAGTGTAAGATTAATGGCTCGAGACACTATGCAATGTGAAATCGCAAGAATTAAATACTGACCAATACATTGTAGGATACAACAATCTCTGTAGCCTCGTGAAAGGTTTGTTTTCATCGACACTTTGGCGTGCCAACACCAACACAGCCAGTGTTAAAATATTGTTTTTTCGTAAGGTCTGAGATGTCGAATCAAGTACCAAAATGCCAAAATGTGTCACGGAAGCATGTCGTTTAGGATATCGTCAAAGTCCTTGAAGCTAGATTTTGAGCCAATGGCGTACTTACATGTGTATGTTTTTTAGATATCCATTATAAGAATGCATATATTAATGATAATGATGGCAAATACCATACTATCCACAAATTATATTGTATAACAGAGATCCAGCGAATCACAGGTTGGCAGGATGCCTCATTTGTCGCTGGCTTGGTCGCTGCTCAGCGTTGCAATGTGGCATCCCTAGTCAGGTACAGGTTTACTTTCGGTCAGAACGGGTGTCACCCTGATAGACATTGGGCGCTTCACTGATCAGCCATCAGAGTGGCTCCTGGCCTCCACGGCAGCAGAATACAGCGGCTGTTATCGACGTCCCGAGCCAGCACAGTGAGTCCAGTTTCTGTGTGATCGCCTGAGGGCATTCACGACACACGCAGGACCACCCGCCCGGTGTGCCGCTGTCTGTACACCGCCGAGCCCCGCTGTCTCGGTGTCCGACCTAGTGGAGCCGCTGCACCTGCTGTGTCCGTCACCCGTCAGGCGTGCCTCCGTGCGCCATCCGTCTGCTGCCGATGCACGCCGTCCTGGAGCCACAGACCGCTTGTCGGGTGTACAGTCACACTGCACTTCACAGCCGTCTTGCCGGGTTTGACGAGTGCTGTGAGGTTGGCGCATAGTTTGACGAGTGTTGGCAAGGTTTGGGTGTGCTGTTTGTCTCTTCATGCGGCGGCGAGGGACGATTGCACGTCAGAATTCGACCATTGCGGCGGCAACGTGGTGCCGTTGGCCGAGCCATTCCTCTACAGCATACGTTACCAGGCTAACGTTGTGACTGCGGGCGGCTCCGGCCACCATGCTGTGTATTTTCTCTGATGCTATGCTTCCGAGATCCGTACAAGTCCTGTTTTCGGTACCGGAATGCAGCGGTAACCGACCGGACACTGCTAATGGCGGCGTTGCCGCTTGTGTGCTGTGCTGAGGCTGCTTAGGAAATCGGCGGCAGTGGAACTGAACTGTTGCGACCCAGACTTATGATGGGGGTGGTTAGCACTGATTATGGTGAGCTGTGTGCAACGCATGGCAACTGGCCAGTGCTGTCGGGTGCGCGTCGGGTGTCTGGTTTGGCATGACGTGGTGAAGTAGCAGTACTTGATAGATTCGAATAGCAGGCCGTACGCTACTGTTCGGATCTGATATCCGTGTTGATGCACTCTGCTACAAGTTTGAAGCATGTGTAATCAAATTGGTATCAGGCCAGTTCTCTTTCTTCTAAACAGTATCAGCACGTAAGGTACTGCCGGTAAATCTGTTGTCTGTTGTCCCTTATGTCTGTTGCACCCAACATTTTATGTCGAATGCTAACCCTTCCGTACTGATGTTGTAAACAAAAATGTCGACTTAACTTTGTCAGCAGCATAGTGATAGCAGCAAGGGATAAGGAAACAGCATGCTCACTCATTGTGCGCATTGATTTGACTCGAAAATACGCGCGATATGTAAAGTGTATGCTAATTTTGTCCACTTTTGCACTGGCCGCATAAGTCAAACAAATCCACCAGCACCGGAGCTGCGCTACCGCTTATCGAGTCATTCACACTCGGACCTGGCTGTAGACGTTCTGCGCCGGCGCGCCAGACTTCGCCGCGGTGTACCAGGTGCTGCGTACGGCCGGGTCGCAGCTGCAGCACGTCGGCGGCCAGCTGACTCCGCCGCAGCGGCAGCTGCTGCAGCAGGCGGCCCTGCGCTGCTGCGAGGCAGTCCGCCAGCTGCCGCAGCACGAGGCCGACAAGTTCTGCGAGATCGTCTACTGCTTCGTTTACGCCTGCGCACAGAAGGTGAGGGATCCGGCGCTGTCGGCCGACTCAGCTGTTGTAGTTCGATGCTGATACTGGGTGTGGAGGTGCTGGGTGCAAATGCGCCTCCGCATCAACAATCTAATCAAGGAAGCTGAGTTGCTGACATCGGTCTGACTTTCGCTTGTTTGCTTACCGGCCACTAGCTCTGTCCACGAAGGCGTTCCCTGCTCAGTCCCTCTAGCATGGAACTGTGCTATGCAGTGATAAATTATTCGTGAAATAGGTGGAATATACCACTTCCTGAACACTCAATCGACATCCTTGTCCAAGAAGTATCGACATCCTGATCCTTGATGCATGCTTATGAAGTCCTCATGTTTCCTTTCTAACAGTATCTCGTTTATATCATGTTCGTGTCTCGATAAGGAATGGTGATCCACGAACATTTCGCAAAGCAATTTCAGTTTAAGGGATTACCTATAATGTGACATGGCATACAATACCAGTTAATAGCATAGGTATTATTCTCTTGATCCCAAATATAGTTTTTCCTAAATTATGAATCTAAAATAAATCATAGAGGTACAGTTATAAGCACCTAAACCATTGGTTCAAATTTGAGTCTGAAAGACGTCAAAAACATTTTAAATGACACTAAATCCATGTCAAATTTCGACATCCTACTGTGCTGGTATCACATCTCACACCTAACGAAAAATATTTTACTGGTGCTATGCATCCCCGGACTCTGTTCGTTGTCCTGCTTACTCTGACCTGAGCAGTGAATGTGGATTTTTACTTGCACACTTGACTCTTAGTGTGTTGAGTTCCCCCCACCCCGTTGCCGGCCGAGCCGCTGCCCAATGCCTCTCTGACCGGGCGGCGTCGTGTCAGGACGAGTTCGCCGCGATGTCGGCGTTCTGCGGTCACCTGGAGCGGCTGGTGGCGGCCGAGCCGACCTCGGCGCCCGTCCGCGCCACGTTCGCCAACCTGTCGACGGTGCTGCGCGCGGCCGGCTGCCGCTCGCGTCCGCAGCCGGCCGCGTCGCCGCTGCTGCTGTCCAGCCTGCGCGCGCTTCTGCTCAGCCGGCCGGACGACGCGCGGCTGGCGGCCGTCGCGTTCTCCGTGTGCGAGTGGGGCCGCGCGGCGGGGGCGGACTCGCCGCTGGCGGCCGGCCTGCCGGCGCTGGCCGCCGCCGCGCCGGTCGGCCAGCGCGCCCACCTGGCGCTGGCGGCGGCGCGCCTGCGGCCGCGGCTGGCGCCGGCCGGCCTGCGCCAGCTGTGGCCCGAGCCGCCGGCGGCCGTGCGCCTGGCGGCCGGCCTGCTGGACGCGCTGGCCGACCGGCCGCAGGCGCTGACGCCGGCCGCCGCCGCGCTCGACCAGCTGCGCGTGCCCGCCGCGCAGGACGAGCTGACCGCCGAGGCGCTCTACACCGTGCACACGCTGCTGCAGCGCTTCGTCGACGACGGCGGCAAGGTCGGTGCCGCACTGACCGGGTCGTGGTCAGTACCTGACTGACGGGGTCATGGTCAGTAACACACTGACAGGGTTATGGTCAAAGTGACGTAAAAGGTGAGGAGATGAGAAAATTAGCGGTTGTTGTTTAGCATGGACTTCTTAACGATAATGGCGTCGTGGCGAAGTGTAAAACTGTGTAGTTGATTGCAGTCATATCTCACGAACATTAACTAAAGACGTCAAAACTGTGTTCCAGAAGGTCAAAGGAAACGTCTATTAGGTGTATCCTGTTCCAATGGTAGCCATGTATTCACACTCCTACGACGTCACTTGTTTCACATGCGACTCTCGAGCTGGTTTTCCTGTGACGCCTCATTCTGTTCCACAGGCGTCTGCCGAGTTGGCGGCGTTCGCCTGCGACGCGGCCACCCTGTTCGTCTCGTGCGCACTGCCGACGCACCTGCCGCCGGTCACCGCCGGCCGTGCCTGCAACCTGGCGCACACCCTGCTGGTGGAGGCGGCCCGGCACACTAGCGCCACTCAGCGCCTGGTGGCGGCCGCCGTCAACATGCTGCGCGGCATGCGGCCGCTGGCGGCACGACTGAGCGGCACCGACGCGGTCTGGTGGTCCACCGTGCTGGGTAAGGGAGGTGTAGGTCCGGTCAGGTGGTCCGCCGTGCTGGGTAAGGGAGGTGTAGGTCCGGTCAGGTGGTCCGCCGTGCTGGGTAAGGGAGGTGTAGGTCCGGTCTGGTGGTCCGCCGTGCTGGGTAAGGGAGGTGCAGGTCCGGTCAGGTGGTCCGCCGTGCTGGGTAAGGGAGGTGTAGGTCCGGTCAGGTGGTCCCCCGTGCTGGGTAAGGGCGATGTAGGTACGGTCAGGTGGTCCACCATGGTGAGTAATGACTGTGCAGGTCCCGTCAGGTGGTCAGCCGTGCTGGGTAAGAGCGGTGCAAGTCTGGTCTGGTCAGTGTTCTCAAATTAATTTTGTGTTGTGTCCGATGTAAGAAAAAATGCCCGGGATAAGGGATACATGTAAAATAGAGGTGCTTTGATGTATATTTTGTGGCACATGGAATGTTCCCAACTAGACCTGTTGAATGTGATTAAAAGAAGAACCTATTGTCATTGTGAATACAAAACAGACAAACATTTTTTTTTAATGCAATATCTACAAGTAAGAAAAGCTATGCACCCTGCATGATCCAATCCCCTAACATGTACACAATTGACGAGCCTCTTGGTATAAGGATGTAGAAAAGATATCGGAAGTGATGTAAGCAAAAGCTGCGTCGGGTGTCATTTGAACCCGACTGCAGGAATTTGAGGACCTTGGATCTGAATAAGGGCGGTGTAGGTCTGGTCAGGTGACCACCCGAACTCGGTAGGAGCGATGTTGGTGCGGTCTAGTGCACTGTAAATTTAGACTTTGTAACCTAAAGCAAAGAGAATAAAATAAAACAGAAGAGAAGAAGATGAAATTATAATTTCAACTCTAAGTTGTGATTCAGTTTGTATATCGTCATGAAATTTGATCACATTTCGTTGTTAAATGAACAATACAATTTCCAGCATGTGAAGCGTAATTTTTGCTGACAGACAGTTCTGACATGCCCCCCCTCCCTCCCACACACACTCCTCATTACCTGTCCATTTACACCCAAGGGTAAGCTGTTGAATTACTCGATATTGATAAGTAACCATGATTTATACCACACAAGTAATTCAATTTGTTTGAAAATATAATCGTGATAATATATATATATATATATATATATATATATATATATATATATATATATATATATATATATATGTATATGTATATATCGCGTCTGTGTGCACTGTCCACCGAGGCCGGCGTCACGTTCCCCGCCCACCTCCATATGTGCAGGGGTTCTGGACTGTGTAGTCCACTGGGGAGTGACGGCCACCGTACTATGTGTTGACCAGTGACGGCCACTGTACCGTGTGTTGACCAGTGACGGCCACTGTACCGTGTGTTGACCAGTGACGGTGTCGGGGAACCTGGGCGTGGTATCGCATCAGGCCGGCTGCCTGACCGAGGCCGTCGAGGCGCTCTCCGTCTTCCTGCAGTGTGCCGCCGCTGCTGACGCACGCCAGATTAAGGTGAGACACTGTCACAGCGCGTCAGCTCGAGGTGAGACAATGTCACAGCAGACGTCAGGTCGAGGTGAGACACTGTCACAGCGCGTCAGCTCGAGGTGAGACACTGTCACAGCGCGTCAGCTCGAGGTGAGACAATGTCACAGCAGACGTCAGGTCAAGGTGAGACACTGTCACAGCGCGTCAGGTCGAGGTGAGACAATGTCACAGCAGACGTCAGGTCAAGGTGAGACACTGTCACAGCGCGTCAGCTCGAGGTGAGACAATGTCACAGCAGACGTCAGGTCAAGGTGAGACACTGTCACAGCGCGTCAGCTCGAGGTGAGACAATGTCACAGCAGACGTCAGGTCAAGGTGAGACACTGTCACAGCGCGTCAGGTCGAGGTGAGACAATGTCACAGCAGACGTCAGGTCAAGGTGAGACACTGTCACAGCGCGTCAGGTCGAGGTGAGACAATGTCACAGCAGACGTCAGGTCAAGGTGAGACACTGTCACAGCGCGTCAGGTCGAGGTGAGACAATGTCACAGCAGACGTCAGGTCAAGGTGAGACACTGTCACAGCGCGTCAGGTCGAGGTGAGACAATGTCACAGCAGACGTCAGGTCAAGGTGACTCACTGTTCCAGCACGGCAGAGCATAGTGCAGTACTGTCGCACCAAACGTCAGGTCAATGCGAGGCACTATCACAACAGGCGTCAGGTCAAGGTGACTCACTTCCGGCACGTCAGGGCATAGTGCGCTACTGTCACACCAAACGTCAGGATGAGGCGAGTTCCTGTCGCGACAGGCGTCAGGTGAAGGCGAGGCACTGTGCAGACATAGCGTTGAGATGGGGTGTAACCCTGTGCACGAGCTGATTGTGTGTGTGGGGGGGGTGATTCCGCACTCGTGGCCACTCCCTGGTCACCGAACGTTATCCGAACAATTGTGTTGTTGTTTATTGGGTGGTTTTCGACGGACTTTATGCACGATTACTGCTCATGGCGCTGTCCGCATTGTTTCGCCGGCTGGCCGCGGGATTGGGAAATGTCCCGAGTGGTGCGAGTATTGAACCCGAACCTTTGGTACCCATAGCTCAACACCGTAGCCACTCGGCCATCCCCGATCCCGAACAATGGTGTAGGACGAGAGTCTCAGCTCATAATACTACAAGACAGTGTATCAGCTTTTCTTGGTTTGTATTGTGCTCTCTACTCTTGCTCACAATATTATGACTAATTATCCACTCCTGTCTTTTCATGTTGAAGGAACCCAAATTTAGCATGGAACTGACAAGTATTGAAGAAGCGGGAATCACCGCCCACTGCATTCACAACTCCGATAGCATGTAGTACGAGTACACCGTTACCGTCCAATGTCGAGACCCGTTATGCCGCTTTGTTTACAAAAGGAAACACGTGCAGAACAGTTTTGTAATGTGCAATACCTTGTATCGCTTAGGGGGATCAATACATGCAAATGATACGTCTTTGTAATCGTAGCAACTCAATGTGTTTCTAGATGGATGTTTTAATTCGGGCAGTTAAAAATTTTGAGTTATTTTGAGGAAGGATTTTGGCTTTCAGTCTCATGTTATTTTTGTACCACAACGCATAGTCCGAACATGAGAGCTGTCTGCTAACTTTGCTAACTGCTAAGAGCTAACCTTCTCTGAGAGCTCTCAAAACCCACCATGTTGAAAACATTGAGTGGCAGAAGCCCTAGCATCTGAACGTGGTGGGTTTTGTCGAGCCCTTGCCGCGGGTCGTAATGGCTTTTGCCAAGTTAAATCTTGATTCGAATGGTAAAATAGGTAAATCTGTCAGAGACACATTAAAGGGTTTATAAGAGTGATTAACGCTATCCGGGATGACCGTTTAATTGTTAATCCGAACCGTATTAATTGTCTTCTCTTTTAATATGCCATCTGACGACGGAGCCGCTAGTAGCTCCGAAAGCTCATGAAGTGTTTCACAAAGGGTTATCCCAGATATCGTGTAGCATAGGTGTTTATCGAATGTTTTTGAAATGATGTTCATTGGTAATGGTTCATCAAAATTGTTGCGATCCTTTAAAGGTGACACCTTCTAGTCAATTGATGGTTTTTTTCTTGGTGTTTCCGTCGTTGTCTTCTGCAGGTCGTTTTTTCGGCTCCGAACTTCGTCAGCTGAGCTGTTCCGTGGTCGTACTTTCTTCCGAGTAGATAGTACAATTCCATTCTTGTATAGGGTTATCTGCAGTTTCAGAGGGAGTATATTGGGCGCAAAATGACCTTAGCAGTCGACGCGCCCCTAAACTCCAATCCACCACCACCACCAGAGGGAGTATATTGGGCGCAAAATGACCTTAGCAGTCGACGCGCCCCTAAACTCCAATCCACCACCACCACCAGAGGGAGTATATTGGGCGCAAAATGACCTTAGCAGTCGACGCGCCCCTAAACTCCAATCCACCACCACCACCAGAGGGAGTATATTGGGCGCAAAATGACCTTAGCAGTCGACGCGCCCCTAAACTCCAATCCACCACCACCACCAGAGGGAGTATATTGGGCGCAAAATGACCTTAGCAGTCGACGCGCCCCTAAACTCCAATCCACCACCACCACCAGAGGGAGTATATTGGTTGTCAGGATGTGATGTGACATGGCTAAATACAAATAGCAGATCGTCCCTGCAATTGTGATAAGTGAACAGCAGACGTACCGATATGTAAAAATATGCTGGCGTAGCCTGTTCATAACTTGACCGTAGTATTATTAAATCGCGTGTCACTAGATAATAGTACAAATATACAATGTACATTTTTCCCAACACCACACAGACAAGCTCATACCACATGTGTATATTTTTATGTTCTTTTTTATTTGCCAAGCTATGATCGATTTTGTTGTCATACAAATTAAATTACATGCATGGTATATATCACGGCTACTTATCCATACCTAGTAATTTAACAGCTTACTCTCGGGTGTAACTGAACAGATAATGAGGAACAGAACTGGAAATATACCACACAATTAGGTCGGCGCAATACTTACCAATCACGATATCTGCATCCACTCAAGCATATACATGAGACACATTTAGCTACAGTGCATTCCGTTTCTTGATCTCCGTCGAGTTCTGTCTTTTCCTTTTGTTTCGGGCCTGCTCGTTGTCTTTCTACCACAGAATGTATCAAAACCGGCGCTTGCGCTGAACAGGCGTGCAACCTGCCTGGTATAGATTCTGTCAATCCGCTCGTGATCGATGCTTCGAGCTGGCATCCGGGAAGCAAGCTACTCACCTACCTCGAAAGTGAACGTCGTCAGGTGTAGGCGGTCCACTTGGTATCCGGGAGAAACTTTTTCGTTAAAAAAAACTCACCTAATGCTCACCGCCCCCTGATGCATTTGAACGTTGGACAGACAGAGACGCTGGCCATCGTCGGCCAGTATCGTCGCCGCGTCCTCAGTTGCCGCCATGTTGATGCATTGCTGCATCGGGACGGTATCGGATCCGGCATCGATCGTCGCAGCATTGTAGTATTTTGTAGTCTTCAAATTGCTCGACTCGACTTGTCCGACGTAGGTTTTTTCGAAACGGCTTGGTGTACGGCGTCTGCAGACATGGAGATAGTGCCGGGATCCGTGTACCCGAGGGTGTTTGTGTGTGTTTGGGTGGCTGTTTTGAGTGGACAGCGGTGTCCCAGACTTGTTCTGTCCAGCGGGCTCACCACGGGACTAACACTGCTGTCCGGTACGGGTGGAATGCGGATGGCACTTCCTCACAGCACCCAGTTCCCAGTCTCGCCGTCGTGTCACAGGGCGCATGTGTTGTATTTCGCCTGCTTCGCCTTCCTGGCTGCCTCTGTTTCTTTTTCCGGATGAGATGAGCGGTGTGATTGTCTCATTATAGTAGGACAGCCGCCGCATAAACAACGCGTCCTTCGAGCGGCAGCTGCAGGAGCATAAACACCTTCATCGTGTCGGCGGATATGTAGATGGTGCCGTCTTCCCACCCCCTGTCCGCATCTGCGCGGTACTTGTACCTGACTCTTTTGGCGTCGGCGATGTGTTCCTGGTGCTTCTCACACTGAAGGCAGCCTTCCCTGTGGTGTTTCGGCTTCGTTTCCTCGTCCGCCGTGATCATCTGCGGAGCGCTGCAGCTGCAGGAAGCACTTGCTGCACTCTTCTCCCACTAAACGTGTGAAGCTGCTGTTTATCCCCCGAACTGCTCGGCGGTGCGTTTCAAAGAAGCGTGGTGTGTTCTTGTGGCTTTCCGTGAAGTCATGGTGCATGGCTGCTGTGGTGAGATCAGCAGGAAGGTAGTGCCTGTTGGCGACATGCTCATATCGGTAGTGATCCTTAATGGCATGGAACTGCTGAATGTGTTGTTTGACGAGCTCCTTGTCTATCTTCAGCGCCGACTCGAGATGTCCTCGACAATCTCCGATAGGACAGGAATCATCTTCTCGGACGCTGGCCGGGACTGTATCTGTGTTTGGTTTTGTGAATGTCAACGTCGCCAGGACAAACGTATGCATGCACACCTGAACCGGTCCGATTTTCTCTCCTGGTGTAGTCCAGCTGTATGTCGTGTTCTTTCGGTGAGAAGGCTTGTCTTTTTCTTTTTTTGTTTGCCTGCGACGTCTTGCTCCTTGACGCTCCTTGTGTGGAGGACGCTCCTTGTGTGGGGGTGGAGCACATCCACCCCGCATCTATAGTTGACTATCTTCTCTGGCTTTAGTTGACTGTCTTCACCTGCTTCTGTGGTAACTGCACGCAACCAATCGGTATGCGCGACTGGCAAGTTATTGGCTTCACTAGTTACAGATCTGGCTTTATGGACCACTGGATTTGGAGAGCAGAATTTACGTACACTCACAAACGGAGATTCCTTCTGCTTTTCCATGATAAGGGATTTTGTCAACATTTATATTATTCATGATGCGTTTAAGGAACGTTATTAGAATTGAAGTAAAGTGAATACATAAATCATTGAAGATTCAGCTCAAGTTTCGTTCTGCAGATGCACAATTGGATAGTCGTTTTTATTACTGGAAACCAGGTATTGTTGGAACGAAGGTCGGATAATGAGAAGTCATTTGCCCTGGTGAGTTGCACGAAAGAGAAATAGAGTGCGTTAGTTCATTGTCAAGCAGCATCGCTTAGCCTTCGAGCAGAAAAAGTAAAGCGACCAAAGAAGATAAGCTTCCGTACGAGAAACATCCAGAACAAAGTTGTTGTTTTCCACCCTGACCAGACGTGCATACGTGTAGCCTTGAGTCGAGCGCCGAGCGCTGTTTCGCCAGTCGGTCCGTGTGACAGCTGCTGTGCCAGCTGCCGTAACAGCTGCTGTGACCGTCGTCGGCAGCCGTCCAGCGTGGCGTCCAAGGCGCAGCTGCTGGCGGACACGCTGCGGGCGCGCGGCCAGTTCGCCGCCGCGCTGCGGTGCGTGGCGCGCGCCCTGCCACTGGCCGCCCACCACCAGACGCAGCTGCTCACCGGCTGGGCCAAGGCCAAGCGGGACGCGCTGCGCCGCAAACAGCTCGACTGTCTGGTGAGGCCTGCACCTGCGTGGCGCTGTCGTGTGGCCAGTGGTGCTGTTTGGTGATGGACGGCCGTGGAATGCGATGTAGGTAATGGTGATAATTAGTGAGGAAGTGTCGTGGTGTGTGGTGTAGCTAATAGTGATGATTAGTGAGGAAGTGTCGTGGTGTGTGATGTAACTAATAGTGATGATTAGAGAGGAAGTATCGTGGTGTGTGATGTAGCTAATAGTGATGATAAGTGATGGAGTGTCGTGGTGTGTGATTTAGCTAACAGTGATGTGTCGTGGTATGTGGTATAGCTAATAGTGATGATTAGTGAGGAAGTGTCGTGGTGTGTGATGTAACTAATAGTGATGACTAATGAGGAAGTATCATGGTATGTGACGTAGCTAATAGTGATGTTTAGTGACGGAGTGTCGTGGTATGTGATGTTGCTAATAGTGATGATTAGTGACGGAGTGTCGTGGTATGTGATGTTGCTAATAGTGATGTTTGGTGAGGGAGTGTCGTGTTTGCTATGACCAGTGGTGCCGTTTGATGAGGGTCTGCCGTGGCGTGTAGGTAGGTAGCACTGGCCTGGTAAGGGGCTGTGACCGCCTGCGGTAGTCACCCACTGTTCGATGTATTTTGCACTCGGTTGTTCGCGCGTATCCTGTCTAATTTCATGCCATAGCTCATGGTCGACGTGCCCTTAGACCACAATAACTAACTGATGACACAGGTCAAATACTCGTCCATCGGGATATTGCTGCTTCTTAGTTGGTCGAAACTTCTTTTCTGGAGTTATCGGTGCATCATATTCCCGCCCCCAGCAATCATACCCTGTCCAGTAAAAGCAATGCGGAAGTGCTCGCGGCTCGTTCCTCAACACCGGGCAGTTTAGCTGTCTTTCTGCTGTTGGGCCACCAGCGGTAATACACCATCTGTACCCCTCAGACGGACACCGTGCCTAGGATAACGCGGGAGGTGAACGGGCGGCAGGGTGGCGGTGACACACCGTCTGTACCCCTCAGACGGACACCGTGCCCAGGGTGATGCGGGAGGTGAACGGGCGGTAGGGTGGCGGTGATACACCGTCTGTACCCCTCAGACGGACACCGTGCCCAGGGTGATGCGGGAGGTGAGCGAGCGGCAGGGTGGCGGTGACACACCATCTGTACCCCTCAGACGGACACCGTGCCCAGGGTGATGCGGGAGGTGAACGGGCGGGGCAGGGTGGCGGTGACACACCATCTGTACCCCTCAGACGGACACCGTGCCCAGGGTGATGCGGGAGGTGAACGGGCGGCAGGGTGGCGGTGACACACCATCTGTACCCCTCAGACGGACACCGTGCCCAGGGTGATGCGGGAGGTGAACGGGCGGCAGGGAGGCGGTGACACACCATCTGTACCCCTCAGACGGACACCGTGCCCAGGGTGATGCGGGAGGTGAGCGAGCGGCAGGGAGGCGGCGACCAGGCCGAGGAGTGCGGACTTCTTCAGCAGGAGATCAAGCACTACCTGCTCGTCAGGTCAGTCACACCTTACCAGTCGCTCGCCCTCTCCCGCTCGATGGTGTATCATTTGAAGGAGTCGAGTGGGCCGCAGGTAGACTTGTCATTGGGATTGAGGTGCGCATCAACTGTGTGGGTTGTACGTCGTGGCAAGCATGCCAGTCGCACTCACTTGCGTGCTGGTGGGTCATTTGGATAACAGCTGTATTATTAACTGGATAGCACATCACTTGTGCCAACAGTGTGCCCAAATATATCTGGCCTGTTGGCTCGATAATACTCCAATGGATTTTGTGGAAGGCAAGATCCCCCTCCCCCCCCTATCGAGGGACTTCATTCGCCATGCTCCTTGGCGCAATGGGCATTGATCGGTCAGGGCTAGACCCAGAAGGCTGCATAACCACTGCAGTCAATGCGCTCCTAAACAGACAGACAGACAGACAGACTGACTTGTATTGAGGTAATCCACAATTGACTTGTGGCTATTACGACCTCGCGTTAACTAGATAAAACAGCACAGCACAAAAGGTCAAAATCACATAATAGTTAAACTGGTGGTCATACATGTCATAATAAAATAAAATACAGCATTGCGAGCAGGAAATCAGTCCAGCACGGACGGCACGTTAAACAGGTGCCGCCGTAGGTGGCGACCAAAGATCGGCACGGGAAGTCGCATCAGCTCGGGTGGCAGCGAGTTGTACATAAGCGGTGCTCTGGAGCTAAATCGTCTCTTCCCCGTCTCAGTGCGGGACCGGGGGGACATGCAAATGATGGTCCTGTCGGGTGGTCCGGTCACGAACCTCCGCCACGGTGGTGAGGTCATGAGCCAGTGACTGGCTCACCATGACGACGCACCTTGTGCGTGAGACACAGGGTGTGGTATCTGGCCAAGTTCTCCGCGCCGAGCCAGCCCAGTCTCCTCGGGAGATCCGAAACATGGTCAAACTTTTTGCGGCCGAAAATTACTTTTGCCGAGTAGTTTATCATTTTTTTTAAATGCGAGATAGGCTCTTTTTGGTTCCGTTACCATACACAGAAATACAGTAGCGGATCTGCGAGAAGACCAGAGCATTGACCAGTGCGGAGATGACGGCAGGTGGAAGGTGCCCCCTTAGATGCGATAGACCACCCAGAACTCCAAAACAACGTCCAGTGATTTCTGAGACGTGCGAGTCCCAGCTGAGCGAGCGATCGAAAATGAGACCGATATTTTTGCATTGTTGCATTACCCCAAAGAGCCAGAAGGTTAACTCACTGCCCCTTCACTCACTGCCATCTCCATTGGGTAAGAGTTGGTTTAAGTCAAATTGGAATCGCTGACCTCCCACAATTCCAAACAGAGACGTCAGTTTGCTCCGTCGAGCGGTTTTCTGCGCACATAAATGGTACTCGCTGACATGTTGCCCCCGCTGTGTATGGCGCCTATATCTGCCATACCGGACACTCGCACTCTCCGTACAGGACAACATGTATCAATTTTGTTTATATGATCACTTCATTGAAAATTGGCGTGCAGTATGTTAGAGTGGCATCAATTGTGTGACCTTGTATGACCTGAGCCCAGCCCCACCTGAGCCGGTCGGTTATGGCGGCTGTTGCCCTATCTGATATGATTCGATATTTCAACTCGGGAACTCTGCTGCTGTGGACGTGAGCTTCTCTGACCTGACCTGACTACGGTCTGGATCTCTCGCTGTGGTGGTGACGATGGTGTTTAAGCCGACCGGCCCACTTCAGAACCTTCGCCGCGATGGAGATGACCTTCTCTGACCTAGCCTGATCACTAACGAAGGCTCTCCTCTCCGGTGGAGGCGAAGCTTTTTAACATCACCCGACTTGACCAGTCTGGACTGCGGTGGAAGTAGCCCTCTGACCTGGCCCGACCTGACCACAGTCGGGACTTCTCTGCCGCGGTCGAAGTGACCTTCTGACCTGACCCGACCTGACCACAGTCGGGACCTGTCGGCCGCGGTGGAGGCGGCCCTCTGACCTGACCCGACCTGACCACAGTCGGGACCTGTCGGCGGCGGTGGAGGCGGCCCTCTGACCTGACCCGACCTGACCACAGTCGGGACCTGTCGGCGGCGGTGGAGGCGGCCCTCTGACCTGACCCGACCTGACCACAGTCGGGACCTGTCGGCGGCGGTGGAGGCGGCCCTCTGACCTGACCCGACCTGACCACAGTCGGGACCTGTCGGCGGCGGTGGAGGCAGCCCTCTGACCTGACCCGACCTGACCACAGTCGGGACCTGTCGGCGGCGATGGAGGCGGCCCTCTGACCTGACCCGACCTGACCATAGTCGGGACCTGTCGGCCGCGGTGGAGGCGGCCCTCTGACCTGACCCGACCTGACCATAGTCTGGACCTGTGGCCGCGGTGGAGGCGGCCCTCTGACCTGACCTGACCTGACCACAGTCGGGACCTGTCGGCGGCGGTGGAGGCGGCCCTCTCTGACCTGGCCGGGTATGACCTGACGTCGGCTGACCGTGCCTGGCTGCTGGTGGCTCGCGTGCGCGCCGGGCTCACCAGCTGCGCAACTCAGGCCGCCTCAGACTGCGCCGCCGCCGTCCAGATGCTGTCAGGGGCGGTACGGGCAAGTGTTTGTCGTCATATGCAGTGGGCGCTGCATGACCTCTGTAGTCGATGCGCTTCTAAACCCCCAATGATTAACTCATCATATGCAGTGCATATTAACCGTTGTGTCGTAGGTGGTACGCAATTTTATGCGGTTCAGAGGCGGTACTTGTGAGCATTTGGTGGCGCGTACCCCTTGCCTCGTGTCTGAGGAACTGTGCAACTTCATGTGGCTCCGGAGGCCGTACTTGCACGTTTTTTTTGGCGGCACGCACCCCTTAGCTCGTGTCTGACGCGGACCTGTCGCGAGTTTGTGCGTGCATGTGGTTGCGAACGGTCGGCAGGCGAAAGTCGCTCCAGAAATAAGTTTATGATATATATATTTATATATATATATATATATATATATATATATATATATATATATATATATATATATATATATATATATATATATATATATATATATTGCCGTTATATAAAAGCTGAGCCGTCCCGGTAGTTTAGTTGGCTAGAGCACTGGCCTGCACTGGTCTCCCCTGTCCTCGTCTCCCCTGTTCTGGCAACTGGCCCAATAAGGCCGGGGACGAACTACCGGGTGTCCGTGTCCGGGCCTTGACGGCACGTTAAACTTTCGGGCAAAATTCTGCAATTGAACTGGAATTTATGGATCTGGTGGTGGGGCTTGGGTTCACGCAACAAGCTCTGCTAAGCAAGTGGGCCTGGGTTCATAAAGCCACCCCAGCAAGAATTCGAATTAATTGTTAAACACAAATATTTATTTATTTATTCATACGGCAACAGGTCCGCGTCAGCCGACACTAACGGTTCCCACGCATGCCGGTCTCCACAAGTTGGCTACCTACACAGTGCGCATGCGCAGCCGCCGGCGAGGGCCGGGATTCCCCGCTCTCCGGAGAGGCCCATAGGGTCGGCGCGAAGGGCCGTCCACTGGGTTTGGGGACGATGACGGAAGTGCGGAGGATGCGTATGGTTCCAGGGGTTGCGCGTATGAGCATTTGGGGACGATGACGGAAGTGCGGAGGATGCGTATGGCTCCAGGAGTTGCGCGTATGAGCATTTGGCAATACCTACCCCGGACCAGCGGCAGTATGCAACGTCGCGTGGTGCAAGAGGCGATGTACAACTTGATGTGGTGTCAGAGGTGGGATGTAACGTGGTGTGTTCAGACTCGGGTGCAGTACGAACAAAGCTGCTGCCATTGGAGCTGCAGCCGAGTGTACACACCGAGGCGCCGACGAGGCCCATGTATTGTTTTGGAAGCCGCAACAATCGGACGACATCGCCGGTCATTCACAATTAAACTGCATAGGGATGCTTTCTTGTATCAATGTGTCCGAATTCGCGATTTTAGGAATCCAGACAAGGATGTAAACACAATTTCAACTTGGGATAGCTTCCAAACCCTTAAGGATATCCTCATACAAATTGGAGTTTTGGCCTATTTCGAGGTGGGGATTCAGCTGAATGCAGTTCAATATGCATTGTCTATTGCAAATTCTCCGGTTTTTTTAAAGAGGGGACGAGTGGTCTAGGGGTAAGATGCTCGTCTCGCAATCGAAAGATTGTGGGTTCGAATCTCACCTGTCGCTACTCTTCGCCCGCGACCAATCGGCGTGAGAGATTGGCGACGCTATATGACTCAACGGTCGATGTGTCGTAAAAACCAATAACCAACCGGTTTTTTTAAAGGTTACATCCTGGCACCTAGCGGATGGAATTTGGACGCCCTGTCTTGTATTAATCAGGCACGCATGTTTGTGCACGACACATGCTCGTGTTGTGTGGTGTATGAAGTTGTGCGCGCCCCACAGATGACCGGCCAGGACGTGGTGAGCGGACTCACTCTTCAGCTCTGCATTGCCAACTATTACTGGTGCATCAGCCGCAAAAGGGTCGAGATGGAGACCGCCAAGGTACGTTCCCCCAGTGATTCGGTTCTGGTATATGGACGGCCGTCTTGATGTGCCATCCTGATTCACGCTATGGTGCTTCCGTTCAGCGCAGAGTTCATATCCTTGGTCTCCCAGGGAAAGTGGTGCATATTCTGCTGCCCCTAACAGGTGTCCGGGGTTTTTAGTCGTCTCCCTGGCTCGTGAGGTCTTTCCAGCTCCTCTAACCTGACTTGACCTGACCAAGTCACGGTCGAGACATCCGGGCTGTGGCAGAGACAACCCTGTCTGACCTGCCCTGACCGGCTTGACGACAGGGTCTCTCGACTGGCGTGCTCTCTTGGCTAACCCACTAGCCCGGATGGCTTGTGCTCCCCAGGTCTGCCGCTGTCCGATCTCCGTACCGACTGCCGGCCCTATCTCTGCCCCAGTCCAATCTTCATACCGACTGCCGGCTCCAGCTCTGCCCCTATAGGATCTTCGTACCGACTGTCGATCCCCAGCTCTGTCCCTGGCCAATCTCCGTACCCACTGCCGGTCCGCAGCTCTGCCCCTGACCGATCTCCGTACCGACTGCCGGCTCCCAGCTCTGCCCCAGTCCGATCTCAGTACCGACCGCCGGTCCCCAGCCCTAACCCTGTCCGACCTCCGTACCGACCGCCGGTCCCCAGCCCTAACCCTGTCCGACCTCCGTACCGACCGCCGGTCCCCAGCCCTAACCCTGTCCGACCTCCGTACCGACCGCCGGTCCCCAGCCCTAACCCTGTCCGACCTCCGTACCGACCGCCGGTCCCCAGCCCTAACCCTGTCCGACCTCCGTACCGACCGCCGGTCCCCAGCCCTGACCCTGTCCGACCTCCGTACCGACCGCCGGTCCCCAGCCCTAACCCTGTCCGACCTCCGTACCGACCGCCGGTCCCCAGCCCTAACCCTGTCCGACCTCCGTACCGACCGCCGGTCCCCAGCCCTAACCCTGTCCGACCTCCGTACCGCGTCCACTGGTCACTGTATGACCTGCGTTCAAGCTGTCCCTCTGACCGCCGTTGCAGCTGCACCCTTTGACTGATGATCTATGCTGCAGATGATTTGCGATCCATGCGACTTGATGTGTCCTCTGATCCAGGGCGGCTGTTGACTTCTCTGGCTCAGATGACTTGTATGATAGGTATTACCTTTGATTCAGATAACCTCATATTAGCCGTCCTTCTGACCCTGATGACCTCTGTTTCAGTTGTCCGATCTGACTCTGGTGATCGGTGTTCTCCCTTGTTTGTCGTTCCTGGACCTGGATGGTCCCTGTTCCAGTAATTTCCTCATCTGACCCAAACAACTGTGTTGCAGTTGTCACCTCTGGTCGGGTGACCTCTGTTCCGTCTGTCCCCCTGACCCGAATAACCATTGTTGCCGTTGTCTCTGACCTGGATGACATTAGTTTCCATAGTCCCCTGACCCAGATGACCTTTGTTGCATTTTCCCTGACCTGGGTTACATCTGTTGCAGTCCCCCTTGACTCGGATCACTGCTGTTGCAGTTGTCCTCACTGACCCAAATGACCTGTGTTGCAGTTGCCCCCCTCACCCGGATGACCTCTGTTGCAGTTGTCCCCGCTGACCCGGATGAGCCAGCGGCCGGCCCAGCTCGACGATGAGGTGGACCTGGATGCCTCCTGCACGGTGATGGCCGACTACCTCACCGTCAACCTGGATCGAGAGGCGGACACGCTGCTGCCGCTGCAGGACGTCCTCCGGCTGGCCGTCGCACTGCTGGACGCGGTACGGAGATCGGCCAGGGCCAGAGCTGGGGACCGGCAGTTGGTACGGAGATCGGTCAGGGGCAGAGCTGGGAGCCGGCAGTTGGTACGGATATCGGCCAGGGGCAGAGCTGGGGACCGGCGGTCGGAACCTGCACGCCGCAGATATCTTGGGCCCTGAAGTATTAATATGTCGCTGCGACAAATACCGGAAACTGACTCCGGAGCTGTTGTATCTGGAACATGTTCATTATTCACATTCCTTCAAGAAGTAAGCTGCAGTATTATCTATTGCCCATCGTAAGTCCTCAGATATCAGCTAACACTGCTATTTTAACCGTAAATGACATTTCGCGTTATGGGAACAAAATGACGTAAATAGTCGGTGCGTTATAAAACACCAATTCACTGTGTTTTGTGACCAGGTCAATAGTGGGTTCACTATTGACCTGGAGGAAGTGCCCCGATACTGACCTGGTGATGACAGATCAGTGTTGGAGAATGGCTGTCTTGTTGTGCTGTCTAGATCTGACCCCAATCGTAAAATACGCTGAAACGGCAAATCTCACCTCGTGTCGCCATGTGGAAGCCACGTGGCTCGTGCATGCTGTAAGCATAACCTTTGGAACAGGGTGACTGTCTATGCTCCGATACTGACCCGGAGTATGTACTTCAATACTGAGATGTATTATGTGACCCGCTACCAACTTGTTCTGAACACCCCAATACTGAGATGGATTATGTGGCCTGCTACCAACTTGCTTTTTGCACCCCGTCGCTCAGGTGGATTATTATGTGCCTGCTACCAACTTGCAGTTCGTACCCCAACACCGAAGTGGATTATGTGGCTTACTACCATCTTGCAATATGTACCTTGACACTGAGGTGGATTATGTGGTCTGCTACCAACTTACAGTACGTACCCCGACACTGAAGTGGTTCTGTGGCTCGCTACCAACTTACAGTACGTACCCCGACACTGAAGTGGTTATGTGGCTCGCTACCAACTTACAGTACGTACCCCGACACTGAAGTGGTTCTGTGGCTCGCTACCAACTTACAGTACGTACCCCGACACTGAAGTGGTTCTGTGGCTCGCTACCAACTTACAGTACGTACCCCGACACTGAAGTGGTTCTGTGGCTCGCTACCAACTTACAGTACGTACCCCGACACTGAAGTGGTTCTGTGGCTCGCTACCAACTTACAGTACGTACCCCGACACTGAGGTAAGAATTATGTGGCCCGCTACCAACTACAGTACGTACCCCGACACTGAGGTAAGAATTATGTGGCCCGCTACCAACTACAGTACGTACCCCGACACTGAGGTAAGAATTATGTGGCCCCTACCAACTACAGTACGTACCCCGACACTGAGGTAAGAATTATGTGGCCCGCTACCAACTTACAGTACGTACCCCGACACTGAGGTAAGAATTATGTGGCCCGCTACCAACTTACAGTACGTACCCCGACACTGAGGTAAGAATTATGTGGCCCGCTACCAACTTACAGTACGTACCCCGACACTGAGGTAAGAATTATGTGGCCCGCTACCAACTTACAGTACGTACCCCGACATTGAGGTAAGAATTATGTGGCCCGCTACCAACTTACAGTACGTACCCCGACACTGAGGTAAGAATTATGTGGCCCGCTACCAACTTACGTACGTACCCCGACACTGAGGTAAGAATTATGTGGCCCGCTACCAACTTACAGTACGTACCCCGACACTGAGGTAAGAATTATGTGGCCCGCTACCAACTTACAGTACGTACCCCGACACTGAGGTAAGAATTATGTGGCCCGCTACCAACTTACAGTACGTACCCCGACACTGAGGTAAGAATTATGTGGCCCGCTACCAACTACAGTACGTACCCCGACACTGAGGTGGATGCTGTGGCCCGCTACCAACTACAGTACGTACCCCGACACTGAGGTAATAATTATGTGGCCCGCTACCAACTACAGTACGTACCCCGACACTGAGGTGGATGCTGTGGCCCCCACTGACGGACGGACGGACCGTTGCTGGTGCAGGGTGTGACTGAGTCGGCCGGCCACGCGCCGTCCGACCTTCTGACGGCCGTGGTCGGCTCCGCCCGGCTCTGTTCGGCTCTGGGGTACCGCATCAGGGCGGCGGCCGCCTGGCGACTCGTCTACAGGGTCGGCCGTCGTCTCACCGACTCCGACGCCATCGTCACCGGTGAGAGACGTCCGACGTCATCGTGCTGGTCTGCCTGGCCTGCCGAGCGTGGTCCATGGTTCGCCCGGTGGGGCCGCGTGGTGCTCATTGGCAGCTCGATTCGCGGTTTTCGGTGCGCTCGCGTCGCCAGCTGCTGCGGCGGCGGCGGAGAGTGGGAGAGGCTGCTGCTGCGGCGGAGAGTGGGATAGCCTGCTGCTGCGGTGGAGAGTGGGATAGCCTGCTGCTGCGGCGGAGAGTGGGAGAGGCTGCTTATTGTGGTGGAGAGTGGAAGAGGTTGCCGCTGTCTGGGTGGTGTTATTGTGGTATTGTACCATCAGCTGCCGCAGTTCGGGGAATGAGGGGCTATTGCTCTCTGGGTTGTGCTACGTGATGCTGTGTCCCCAGCTGCTGCTGCAGTGGAGGGGGGGGGGATGGCAGGGGTGATGGTTATTGGTTTTACGACACGTCGACCGTTGAGTCATGTAGCGTCGCCAATCTCACGCCGACTGGTCGCGGGCGAAGAGTAGCGACAGATGAGACTCGAACCCACGATCTTTCGATTGTGAAACGGGCAACTTACCCCTAGACTACTCTTCCCCTGGGGGGATGGCTGTCTGGGTAGTGCTACATGATATTGTGTCCCCAGCTGCTGCTGTGGTGCGGGTGGCAGGGCCGCTGTCGCGGTGGAGGGTAGCAGGGGCTGCTGTTTGGGTGGTGTTGCGGTGGAGGGTGGCAGGGGCTGCTGTCTGGGTGGTGCTACAGTGGAGGGTGGCAGGGGCTGCTGTCTGGGTGGTGTTGCGATGGAGGGTGGCAGGGGCTGCTGTCTGGGTGGTGCTACAGTGGAGGGTGGCAGGGGCTGCTGTCTGGGTGGTGCTACAGAGGTTTTGTGCTGCCAGCCGCGTGTCAGCTGCTGGAGCTGAACCTGTGGCCCGAGGAAGAGGACCTGACGCCCGTCGAGACGGTGGTGGTGGCCGCCTCCGACCGGCTGGTGACGCTGCGTTGGACCGTGGCACGAGCCTGGCGACACTACCATCGACACCAGGTAACTGGCAGGTCACAGGTCACAGGCACCACGGGCACCAGGTGGCCGAGGCACCGCCGTTGGCATTGGTTCGGGGACACTGACACGTCGCCAGCTGGTGAGGACACTACCGGGGCGCTAGATGGTGGCAACACTACCGCAAGCACTATGTGACGAGATGCTACGCGACTGACACCAGGGTATTGCTATTACTGGGCACGGACACATCGCACTGTTAACTAGTGACCGGGTACATAGACATACAAATGTAGCACTATTATGTCTGCCACGCCAATGAGAAGCAGCGCAAGTAATATTTTTTCCCAAAATTTGGTTGTGAGCATGATCAAAATGACGTGAAAATTATGCATTTTTGGTGCCACTGGAAAGCGATGCGTGACCAATGCCGAAAATATAAAAAATATGAAACTTGTATGTTAAAATGTGGAAACTATGCTCTATCGCGCGGCTGTATGCACACGGAAGATAACTCATCCGGTTGCTTCGACATATTATCGAGGGGAAAATGCACAGCAAATGGGGATGTGCGCTTTTCTTCGTCAAATTGGCTTCATTTATTACGCCGGTGTAAATCCAAGTTTCGTCAGCGCATGCTAAGCTTATCTCGGTCAAGGAAGAAAAGCGCAAAGAACCACGTACGCTTCAGTTTCCAATTCCGACAACGGCCAGGCAGTCAGATGCAAAGGGAAGAAAAACAGAGTTGATATTTGCTTTTATTGTCGCCTGACTCAGCGGCCAGATGTGTACTCGCTTCGCTTGCGTTTCTTTTCCTTGAGTGAGCACGACTTATGCGTCTATGGATGTCCTTTGCGCTTTTGAACTGCGTTTTGCGCGTAAATTTCTCGCTCGTCTGAATGGTTGGCATCGAAGCAACCAATCGCCAACAAATTGTACGCTGTCCCAGTTCAGAATGAGATTGCTGCCGAGCAGCTGTGTCAGTTTTCACGAATTCTGTGAGGCTGTTTGATGTGCTGTGAATGTAAATAAGTTAAACCATGTCTATTCACCAAGAAATCACAACTGTACCACGTAAAACAGTGCATGAAATTTTGAATGTTCAAGTTGATTGGGATCACCAGAGTCCAGTGTCATTGTATGCTTGTGGGTACCTGGCCTGATCTGACCTGACCTGTCGCAGGTACCAGCGGCCATCACCCTGCTTGACGGAGTACTGACCTGACCTGACCTGTCGCAGGTACCGGCGGCCATTACCCTGCTGGACGGAGTGCTGACCTGACCTGACCTGTCGCAGGTGCCGGCGGCCATCTCCCTGCTGGACGGAGTACTAGCCGACCCTCTCCTGCTGACGCGCACCGTGGCCGACTTCTCGGTGGCTGCCGACGCGTACCGGCTGGCGTCGCTGTGCGCGCGCGTGCCGCCGGCGGTGGAGGGGCGCAGCACTCTAGAGCTGGCCGGCCTGGCCGCCTTCCACGCCGGCTGCGTCAAGGCCTGGCTCACCGCCGACCGACCCGGTACGAGACGGGGGGCGCATCGACTGCAGTGGTCATGTAGCGACCCGGTACGACTGGGCGAGTGAGAGCTTCGCATGGGGCCAGGCGATGGTGCGTTCTGCCGTGCACTATTCACGTGTTGTTGTGTTTTTTGCTGATGCAATGACGGTGAGTGTTGGCTTGAAAAGATTAGTTGCATGATAGTGCCGATACGCCTGCCGTGTTTGTTGGTAAGGGCTCTTGTCGTGCTTTGCCATTTGCCTGGTACACTGACATCTTCGAGCTGTCGGTGTGTGCCGGATCGTCTTGACTGGTTGCGTCTTGTGTTGCCGATGGATTGGGCTGGGGTCGTTATGCAGCAGCCTTTGGCAGCCAACTGCCCAGTTTTCACTGTGTGAAGCCTGTGTGGCTCAGCGCCGAACATGTCGCGGTTGGTTGTTGCGGTGGCTGTTGTAGCTGCTGTATGTACGGCCTGACCCGGCCGTCTAAAGGCAAAACTGGGGATGTCATTATTTGTGTAACACAAAGGTGTTCAGGGGAGCGAAATTTCAAGGTCGATGAATATCAGGGTAATTACGGCACTGTCGTGTAGTGCCCTCAAGACTTTTTTTTCGTACAATGGAGACAAGCATGCAAAGCTACTGATGACGTCGAAACAATTTGGCAATATGATAGGAAGAAGTGTGGGCAAAAGATGGTATTGACAGATGAACACGGCACCCGTTGGCAATATTGCGACGGAATGGTGGAAAACAACACACAACACAGTTGCATGTTATAAGTTCAATGGGAATCAGTTCAGGAAGTGAAAAGTCTGTGCAGGAGGGAAAGGAGCATGCTCCTGATAGGTGTCGTTTTCCACGTAAGTTTCCGAGTTGCGGGGCACTGCTGTCGCAGATGTAGCTTCCGTCATGCGAGTCAGCAGATTGAGATCAATCGGATGGTATTGGTTAACGTACAGTAAAATGACTGGTGATTAAAAAACAGCATCAGGCAGATAGAGCAGCAATGGACGTTGCCAGCATGCCAGCAATGCTGTGCCAGCATGCCAGCAATGCTATGCCAGCATGCCAGCAATGCTATGCCAGCATGCCAGCAATGCTATGCCAGCATGCCAGCAATGCTATTCCAGCATGCCAGCAATGCTATGCCAGCATGCCAGCATGCCAGCAATGGACGTTCATCGTCTGAGAGTTCTGAGCTTCGATTTGCTCATACCGTCTTTGGCTTCCACCATGTGATCAGGCCCATGGCTGACACTTTTCTGTTAATGCGACGACTGGTGAGTATTTATGACAATCTTCCACATAGTTCTTCCTCTCACCTGTCGCTACTCTTCGCCCGCGACCAATCGGCGTGAGAGATTGGCGACGCTATATGACTCAACGGTCGACGTGTCGTGAAACCAATAACCAACCACATAGTTCTTCCTTTTCGTTCCATGAGTTTGTGCGTTTCATCGGCGGTCATCGAAGCATTAACACCGGTTCGAAATATTGCGTGGTGATTGCGTTATGAGGCGTGGATCGTTCACCGCTTTGGGTAGTCCCGAAAACAGTACCCAACTTGTGTGTTGTCTGCTGCAGTTGCCTGTATACATCACGAGTTTCGATGTACGTCCCCGCACCGTTCCACGGACAAGTAGAATGCACTCGTTGCGTCTTCGGCTCTTCTGCCGGCTACTACCACGTGCCACAGAAAGCCCACAGAGCAAGTGCTCTTCATACTTCTTCCGTTTGACATCGCTCCTTTTGGCACCAACATGTTAAGCTTCCCGTTGTAAGCCATGGGACGTAGCATGACAAATTGTTTAATCGACAGAATTGACGGAACGATAACGCTCATATCTGCAGAGACGATGATAAGTTCCCTATATTCTCATGTCCGGCCTACCTCCCTTCTACATCGTCGCGTGCTACTGCGGCCGCTTGTGTATCTCGTGGTCCCCGTAAGGATCGCAGTTTTCCCGATGCCAATTAACATTTGGGCAAAGAACATTGTGGCATTCGGCCAGATGCAAGAGTGTCGCGATAGCTCAGTCGGTAGGGCGTTGAACTGTTCACCGTAAGGTGAGTTCCAATCCCGTAACTGACGGAATTAACCGAATATATCCGCGACCAATCGACACGTTAGGTTGGCGACGCTATGTGGGCTAGCGGTTGAATGCGTCGTAAAAGAACCCGTGGTTCTTCTTCGGTCAGTTGCAACAGGTGCGTATGGCAACGGGGGCATTCATCTCCACCCAGGGCCGTGAAACCAGTGTTCAGTGAATCCACAACTTCCCGATGCCATTCTAAGGAGAAAATCTGATCAGCCTACGTGAGGCCCTCAAACATCGCTTGCATTCACGGGGGCATAGTCAGCTTCGGCTTTGCGAAGACATGATTTTGTCGGCATTGGCTTTGGCTTCGTGCCATTTTAAATTGCCGGCTTCGGCTTCGAATCAGACTTGATGTTTTTTTCAACATTTTGCTTCGACTTCGGCTCCAGCCTTGTAGCATTTTTACTGTTGGTATTGGTCTTGACTTTGGCTTCGCGGCATTTTAGTCGCTGGCTTCAGTTTGTTAACATACTGACTTCAGCTTCGATGCCATAAACCTAGCTTAGTGTGTTTTCATTAGATGGCATTCGAAATAAGAGGAAATTGTGTAGGTAGTCGTTTATGGAATGCATTCTCCCCAGCATCCTTGCACATTCCTTGTCTAGCTCTTCAATGTCCCTCCTAGATTCTCCTATAAAATAATAACTTTTCTCCCCCTCCCCGCCAGACCACTTCCCACCTTAGTTAACACCCACTCACCAGTGCCTCAACATTTCTAGCTGGATCCTATGACCGATGGCCAACCCCGCAATTGTCACTGGACTTACCCCAACCCGAGTCGAAATTGCGTCGAATAATTGAGCACGACACTTTTCTCTGAACGACTCCCTATCACCCTTTTTTGTCAATTCATGAAATATTTTATTCAGCTTCGGCTTTGCTTAACTGAAAGGAGTAATTTTGGCCTCACCTTTATTCGATTACAAGTGAACGGTTTTGGCTTTGTGAAGCCACGTATTTTCCATCGGTTTTGGCTTTGAAACTTTTTCCACTATTGGCTCCGTCTTCGTGATAATTTTTGTTTTAGCCACTGGCTTCGGTTTCGACTTCGTGGTATTTTCATCTGCTATCTTTGATTACGGCTTTGGCTTCGTGGCCTTATTGGGGCTTCGGCTTCGAAGCCAACACAAAGACGAAGTCAAAGGCTTCGTCCCCATATCTGATCGCCTGTTGGTCCCGTCTAATGCCAGGTGGAGCCGCTTTGGGGCATGTTCTGATCGATGCTGTGTCGCCATTGTCAGTTGACAGTTTACTGTGTGTACAGCCTGTGTAGCGGCGTACCTGTTCGGACTGGGACTGGTGGCTGTTTACTGAATGTTTACTGTGTGTACAGCCTGTGTTGCCGAGTACCTGTTCGGACTGGGACTGGTGGCCGACACCGTCCACCACATCGGCCGCGTCCTGCTCAGCATGCACTGTCCGCGTGAGATCCGCAGCTACGTGCGCGAACAGTTGGAAAGCGTGTACGGCTGCGCCGCCGCCCTCAGGTAAAGACCCTTGGGCGCAGCTGAGGTAACTACCCTGGGGAGGAGCTGGGTTAACTACCCAGGGGCGGAGCTGAGGTAACTACCCAGGGGCGGAGTTGAGGTAGCTACCCAGGGGAGGAGCTGAGGTAACTACCTCAGAGAGGAGCTGAGATTACTACCCCGGGGAGGAGCTGAAGTAGCAACCCCTGGCGGAGCTGAGAAAATGACCCAGGAGCGGAGCTGAGGTAACTATCCTGGGGAAGAGCTGAGAACGATCCAGGGGCAATGCTAAAGTAACTACCCGGGGCGGAGCTGAGGTTGCTACTTGGGGGCCGGGCTGAAGCGAATGTTTACTGTACTGTGCTGCACTGTACTGTACCGTACATGTGTACTGTACAGGCCCAATACAGCGTTGGTCCAGTGGAAGCACTTCTGAAATAGAAGACCTCGTTATAACGGCCAAGTTGTCTTCAACATTGTTTCTTCAGCGGTGTGGGTGTGCAGTTGGGTTGTGCATGCTGGGTCAGCGGAATTTGTGCTTACCGCACTAAATACCCAATCAGCTGACTTCAGGCGCACGGGGAGCGAATGACGTGATGTATTGTGCGATGTACCTGCAGTTCACTGTCGTCCGCACCGGCACGCTCTCCAATGTCGCTCCGGCATTGGCCTCTTTGTTCAGTCTATAAAGTCAATTCGAGAACTAGACTTAGCTCGGTCCGACCCCGGCCAACGCAGGACCCGGCCGCCGTACGTAGATAACTAGCCCGACACTGGGTGCGGCCGACGCTACCACAGTTCAGTGCCGTACCCCTTCAGGTCAGCTGACCGGCACAATTGCCACGTTAGCTTTACGTTGCCGTCACCTACAATTGACAGTACAACACCTAGTGCTTGACGGTGCCAATAGGTGGCAGTGCACACGCAATGAATTTGAAAGCACAAGACACTACAATACGATTTTTATAGCATTCGTATTTCTTGAGCTGATTTCGTGGCTGCTTGCGAAATGGCACCTACGCATTCAAACAGGTGCAGAAGCATCATTTACTTGTGATGTGTCCAATATGTCTGTCTGGCCTACCTTTGATGGCAGGATTAGCACTATGACCTTTCCGTCATGGCGGCTATCATGCCGTCGGAAGCCGACGTGTCAGATGTGCATCACCTGCCCTGACCTGACCTGATGGTGCGGCGGCCGGCAGGACGGCCGAGTTTCTCTCGCTGCTGGTGGAGGCGGACCTGCTCTGCGAGGACCTGGACGACACCCAGGTGAAGCTGGACACGCTGCGCAACATCACGCTGGACGCGTCGTCGCGGCCCAAGAGGCCGGCCAAGGGCGGCGGCCGTCCGGCTGCCGCGCCGCAGCTGACCGTCACGCCGGCGGCGGACGCGCACTCGCCGGCGCCGGCGGCCGGCCGCGACCTGCCGGCCGCGCTCGCCACGCTCGGCAGTCCGCTGGCGCGCGACGCGCGCTGGCTGCAGCGCCAGCCGCGCTGCACGTCGCCGCAGCTGCGGCGCGCGCCGTTCTCGCCGCCGGCGGCGCTGCGCCACGCGGCCGACTGCGCGTGCGCGGCGTGCGCCAGTCCGCGCCGCCTGCTGCTGACGCTGCGGCTGTGCGTGCAGACGGGCCGCGCCGCGGCGCTGGCCGGCCAGCTGCCGACGGCCGTCCAGTTCGGCCACGGCGCCGACCAGCTGTTCCCGCTGCTCGAACGGAAAGTGGGTGTCCCGCAGTCTTATTCCGCTATATAATTATTTCGACGAGTGTGGCACGGGGCGGGGATGGCCGCGTGGTTAAGGTTTTTAGCTCTAGGTACCAAAGGTCCCGGGTTTAACACTCGCACCACTCAGGACATTTCCCAATCCCGCGGCCCACCAGCGAAAGTGTGGGCGGCGCCATTAGTCGTGATCGTGAATAAAGTGCGTCGAGAACCACCCGATAGACAACAACAACGGAGGTGGCACATCTAACGTGACCACTTTCTGTATGGTTGCTTATTGGTTTTACGACACGTCGACCGTTGAGTCATATAGCATCGCCAATCTCTCACGCCGATTGGTCGCGGGCGAAGAGTAGCGACAGGTGAGATTCGAACCCACAATCTTTCGATTGCGAGACGAGCATCTTACCCCTAGACCACTCATCCCCCACTTTCTGTATGAAATGTCGGCGGAAAGAGCCCATGAAATTATTTCATCCGCTCGTGCTAAGCTCCTCCAAAATGCAGGGGGCGGGCGGAATGGATTGCGGGTGTCAACAGTTCCAGAAGCTAGCAGCATGCGAGTAGACCAACGGATGAGCACGACGTATGTCGGCCCGGCCTGACAACACCCTTTGTTTGGCGGGTTCAGCTACACCCTTCATGCCCGTAACCGAAATTCTACTCCCGAACAACATTACTGATAAGAATTTGCAGAGACTGTAGAGTTTGTGCTAAACTCCTCCAAAATGCGGGGGGGGGGGGGGGGAAGCAGAGTGGATTCCGGGTTTCAATAGCTCGCGAAACGAGCAGCATGGGTGAGACAAAATCCGGCGGATACCGGGCGGGTCTGACCTGGTGACCGAGTTGCGACGGTGCCTCCGCGCGTGTACGGCCTGCGGTTGGCTCGTTACGCCTGTCGGCAGTCATAAATTATTCGTGAAATAGGGTGGAATATACCACTTTCTGAACACTCAATCGACATCCTTCTCCAAGAAATATCGACATCCTGCTTCTTGATGCGTCCTTATGAAGTCTTGTGTCTCCTTTCTAACAGTATCTCATTGATAAGTACCATGCTCACGCTCTCGATGAGGGATGGGGATACACAAACATTTTGCAAACAATTTCAGGTCAAAGGATTACCTATAATGTACTATGGCATACAACACCCGTTTATTGCATGTATATGTTTTCTTCCTACCCAGAATACAGCTCTTCCTAAATTATATATATCAAAACCAATGATAAAAGTATAGTCATGAGTACGCCATTGGCTCAAATTTGAGTCTAAAAGACATCAAAAGCATTTTAAAAGACACTAATTCCACGATAAATTTCGACATCCTATTGTGCTCGTTTCGACATCTCACACCTAACGAAAAAAACATTATTTTAACCCTGCCTGTCGGCACCTGTGAATATCCGGCCACCAACCATTCCACTTGAAGACTGGCTGTGAACGTTATCCACGTGCGACTGCGTGTATGTAGCATCTGCGTGTAGTCTGATTTCGCCCACTGTTGCACAGCTTGTTGTAACTGGTCTAGTCGTTTCGGGTCGCACCACTTCAGCAAAGTCCGTCCGCGGCAGGTGACACACGCGGCCGAGTCGACGCTGGGCCAGCTGTCGGCTGGCCAGCTGCACACGCTGCTGGAGCCGGTGCAGCTGGCGCGCTGCGTGGGTCGCCTGCACCTGGTCGACATCAACTGCTGGGCCAGCCACCACCAGGAGGCGTCCGAGGCTAACCACTCAGCCCTACAACTGCTGCGTGAACTGCCAGCCCGGGAGCAGGTGGGTAAACCTGACTGGTCCCCTGTAACGGTGCTGGACAGAGAGGTGGGAACGGCGGACTGGTCCCCTGTAGCAGTGCTGTTCGGGGAGCAGGTGGGTACAGCGGACCGGTCCCCTGTAGCAGTGCTGTTCGGGGAGCAGGTGGGTACAGCGGACCGGTCCACTGTAGCAGTGCTGGTCAGAGAGCAGGTGGGTACAGTGACTGGTCCCTGTAGCAGTGCTGTTCAGGGAGCAGGTGGATACAGTGGACTGGTCCCTGTAGCAGTGCTGTTCGGGGAGCAGGTGGGTACGGTGGACCGGTCCCCGGTAGCAGTGCTGATCAGGGAACAGGTGGGTACAGCGGACCGGTCCCCTGTAGCAGTGCTGTTCGGGGAGCAGGTGGGTTGGTTGGTTGGTTATTGGTTTTACGACACGTCGACCGTTTGAGTCATGTAGCGTCGCCAATCTCTCACGCCGATTGGTCGCGGGCGAAGAGTAGCGACAGGTGAGATTCGAACCCACAATCTTTCGATTGTGAGACGAGCATCTAACCCCTAGACCACTCGTCCCCGGGAGCAGGTGGGTACAGCGGACCGGTCCCCTGTAGCAGTGCTGTTCGGGGAGCAGGTGGGTACAGCGGACCGGTCCCTGCAGCAGTGCTGTTCGGGGAGCAGGTGGGTACAGTGGACCGGTCCCCTATAGCAGTGCTGTTCGGGGAGCAGGTTGGTACAGCGGATCGGCCGTCTGCAGCTGCTCAAGAGCTGCACACTACAGGCGGGTAATCGTTACATTCCTTTTTTTAACGTAATGTGCCAGCGGTTATTAAAGTTGCGTTGTGTCGTCTTAGGAGTGTTTGCTCTCTGCAGCAGACGCGGCGGCAGTGGTGTGGTGCGTTTCCGAACAGTTGCTTCGGTACTACTCTCTCTCTCTTCTGTCACAGTATTGACACCGAACGGCGGTGGCTGGTGCCTTCTGATTGGCTCGGAGGATAAACATTCTCGTCGTCAGTGTTTCCGTACTTCTTTCCGGTTGCAGTTTACCAGTCGCCATATGTACCTGCTAACAGAAATATGGAACCAGCGGATTCTGATAGATGACATTCTCGAGGAAGAAAACAAGGAAGTAGCAGCCATTAGTGAAAGGGGTATGTATGCATGTTTAACGGCACAACCCATGAGTGTTAGCGTAACGAAATGTGTGGTAATAACTTGTGAGTCAAACCATTAATCATGCATCTTTGGCATCAAACGTTCTTTTTCCAGCCAAACCGATATATTGTCTTGTCAGGATCCAATTGTTCTCTACTATGTGTTGGTAACCGAGTATGGCCGAAATCCAGTGTATGACCCGGTGTGATGGAGGTCCGATATGCGACCCAGTGTGACTCACCACATGGCTCAGTATAACTCTTACCCGATGTATGACTCGGTGCAACCGCAACCTAGGGTGTAAACATGACCCAGTGCGTCACCATGAATTGGTGCATGACCCAGCATATAATGGTGTCCCGGTGCCTGACCCAGCGATTGACCAAGTGTGCGACGGCGATCCAGCGAATGGCCTTTCCCCGGTGAATGGGCGCTGTATGACCAACGCAGTCAATGCACACCTAAACCCAAATAACCAACCTTGTCACGGTGTGACCCAGTGTATGACGATAACCCGGCGCCTGACCCAGCGAGTGACCGTGACTCAGTGTGTGACGGTGACCCAGCGAGTGACCGTGACCCAGTGTGTGACGGTGACCCGGCGCTTGACCCAGCGAGTGACCGTGTCCCGGTGTATGACCGTGACCCAGTGTGTGACGGTGACCAGGTGCCTGACCCGGCGAGTGACCGTGTTTCCGTGTGTCGGTGACCCTGACCCGGCGAGTGACCGTGTCCCGGTGTATGACCGTGATCCAGTGTGTGACGGTGACCAGGTGCCTGACCCGGTGTATGACCGAGGGACCGTGTTTCCGTGTGTCGGTGACCGTGTCCCGGTGTATGACGGTGACCCAGTGTGTGACGGTGTCCCGGCGCGTGACCGGTGTCCTGGTGTGTCGTCCAGTGACGCGCCAGCTGACGGTGGAGGCGGCAGACGGCGCCGACGTGTCGCCCGGCCGGCTGACGCCGTCGCCGGTGCCGGCGTGTGCGGAGCGGCCGCCGCCTCGCCGGCCGGCCAAACACGGCGTCCGGGCGCGGCCGGCGGCCGGCGGCGCCGAGCCGGCCGCGTCGCCCAGTCCGCCGCTGGTGCGCAGCACGCGCCGCCGCGCCGCCGCCGTCAAGCAGGAGATTCAGCAGTGCCGGCCGGCGCGGCCGCGCACCAGACGCCGCCCCGTCTGACGCGTCGGACGGTCTGGGGCCTGACTTCGCCAGCCCGCACGCCGGTACACACACCGGACGCTTGTCGAGATCCACCAGACGGTCTGGCGCCTGACTCAAACCTGCCCGCACGCCGGTACACACCGGACGCCTCATCCACCAGAGGTCTCCCTACACCGGACGCCTGTCGAGATCCACCAGACGGTCTGGCGCCTGACTCAACCTGCCCGCACACCGGTACACACACCGGACGCCTGTCGAGATCCACCAGACGGTCTGGCGCCTGACTCAACCTGCCCGCACACCGGTACACACACCGGACGCCTGTCGAGATCCACCAGACGGTCTGGTGCCTGACTCCGCCTGTCCGCACGCCGGTACACACACCCGACACCTCTCGAGACGCACCGGCGCCGGATTCGGACGCGTGGCGGCCACCGGCCGTGGCAGGTGCGGCTCGGAGCTGGACCGCAGGGTCGAGCCTGTGCCGCGGCTGCCGACACCTGCCTCCGACTTCTGAACGAGGTGGCGTGGGTTAGAGGCAGGCGGTCCGCTGCGGCCGCCCGAGGGCCGGCGTTGCTGTCGGCGTGTGCGAAACACAACGTCGCACCTGCAGGAGCCGTGCTTCATTGGTGTCTGTGGCAACCGAGATGCCGTCCACAGACGGGGCGGGGCCGAGGTGTGGGCGGTGCGCCACCGTCTTGACACCGATGAGCCTGGTACAAAGCTTCACTTGCGAGTAGTGTAGTTGCGCCATTCTAGCTGCGACGAATTCAGCTGGACCGCAGGTCGTGTGGTGTTGATGTTGTGGAGAATGTTGCTTAGAATACTAGGTTGGATAGCCTGCACTCGACGCCTTCTGCCGCTATTGAGCCCCAACGGCCCCGCTTCGATGAAGTGCTCCAACTTCAGTGTACACTGAATAAAACCTACACCGGATTCCAAATATTCACGATGTGGCATCTGGGGTCGTATCTGGTGTATTTGCAACGTACTCTGCTCGGAACCTGATCGCATGAATTTGCGTGGTGTATTAATGGTGGGCAATCAAGGCATCCCTGATTTGAATGATTGTTTTGATGGCGTTCGATTGCAGCGTTTGTTCAGTTCATAGACAAGAAAATAAATACTAGATCGAGTCGTATAGAGCCATGAATGTTGTATTGTATGCAAAGAAGTGATGCATTCTGTCTGATATACGGAATACTTTGGACATGTTCCCTTTCCACATAATTTGTCCAAACAAAATGATCCAGAGGTCCGAATCACGGCAGCTAGAGGTCCCTGTATTTCGTCACCATCAGACTAATTCACGAACATGTTGAAGATCAGCATCTGAGCGGTCAGGTCTCTGTGTAATTTGAAGTGATTAGAATTACAGACACTTCGCATGGGCCGCGAACTGCTGAAGTAATTCGACATACTCCGCGATTGTCTTATCCGAGCCCATGTTTGCGTTGTGTACTCCGCAAACTGGTTCAATGGAAATCGTCTCCTTGCTTCGATGTGAAATAAGAAAGACGAGGCGCCGTCCGAAAGAAATGCCAGCTATCTTCGCCCACCGACAGACAATGATGTTGCGGTGCGATGCGGTTCGTGAATAGTAGTGATCATATGCAGATCTTCCTACACCCATCACGGCATCGCTCGATGTAGCCATGAGGAAAGAAGCTGCAAATACACATCACGCATCATCTTCGCTTTGACGGACCGCTGGGAGAACCGAGTCGATACCTGGTATTGACCGAGACAGCGTGTGTTCGTCAGCGGCCACGACACCGGCTACACGTCCGGCAGCCGCTGCGAGACGGCCTGCTGCGCGGCCAGCCACAGCTCCAGCAGGCGGGACGGGTCGTCACCGCACGTCTGCACGCGCTCCAGCAGCCGGCGCAGCCGCGCCAGCACGTGGCCGGGCACGCGCACGTCAGCTGCGTCGGCGTCGTCGGTGGGCGGCGCGCGCCGGCGCAGCGCCCGCTGCAGCCGCAGCAGCAGCGACAGCCGCGGACAGTCGACGGTCAGCGTCGACACCGCCGCCGACTCGGCGGCCGCCAGCCGCACCGGCCAGCCCCACAGGCGGGCGTCGGCGGCGCACGCGCCGTCAGCCGCCGCCGGCCGACACTGGCCGTCGCGCAGCGCCGCCGCCAGCCAGTCGGCGGCCGGCCGGCTCCGGCGCGCCGCCGCCACACCCAGCCGCAGCGGCGGCGCCGCCACCGGCTCGGCCGGCTCCGGCGCCGATAGGCCGGCCACGGCGGCGCCGGCGTCGTCGGCCGTCGGCGGTGCGGCGCCGCCGACGACCGACGCCGCCGTCAGCGCGTGCAGCTCGTCCACGGTGACGGCGAACACGGGCAGCGCCAGCACGACGGTCGAGCCGGCCGCCGTGTCGGCCGGCCCGGCGGCGGCGTATCGGCTCGGCACGCTGAACGCGAGGCTGCACGCGACCGACTGCGCGCCGCGCTGCAGCGGCGCCAGCCACAGCCGGAAGTCGAGGCAGCCGTCCTGGCGCCACTGCCGACTCAGCGACCAGCAGTGGTGGCTGGTGCCGGCGGCGCCCGCCAGCGGACGCACGTCGAACACCACTCGCCAGAAGTCGTGGTGAAACGCGCTCCCAGTCTTGTTCCGCAGCTTGACCTGGGCGAACTGTTGGTCGGCGTCCTCTGTCACCGTCACTTCGTGGTCGAAGTAATTTTCAGGGCGGGTGTCGCTCAAGTTGATCGCCAGAGATATTTGGGCCATGCATGTCTTCTGAAACTCGGTGGTGTCATTTAGCTGCTGAAGCGATTCGACATACTCCTCGCTTGCCTTCTCCGAATCCATGCGTTTCGTATTGGCTAATCCGCAAACAGGTTCGACAGACGTCGCCTGCTTGCTTTTGGTCTGAAATAAGAAAGCTGGCGTCAGAAATAAATGCCAGCTATCTACGCCCACCGACACACGTTGCTGCGGCACACAAAATGACCGATTGTATTTGCTTCGAGCCGCAATGGGAATTAACAATGGAATGACGAAACGACAGCTCGTAGGCGTACCCGGACTGAAGCGGCGCGCCGATTCAGCCTAGAGAACGCCTTCCAGCCGTTCAGGAACTGGAGGGAGGGAGGTGGATTGTGACGCCATAGACTTCACAGGACACCGCCACCCAGCCGTTCCTTCGGCTTGCGGACAAGACATGTTCCAGGGCAGTGACCTCATGTGTTGAAGGCAGCGCACGTGGAGTAGTGCTGCAAATTCACTCCCGAAAAACTCGCCGATGTGGCTGTCCAAAAAAAGAACGCGACCATACAAGGCGGCGGTCACAGTGCACCGACGTGACATACCGCAGTAGTAACCGTCACGGCGCGCCGCCGAAATCACACTGCGGTTTCGTACCTGTGTACACGGAGCGAGCTCGACGCTCCCAACGGCACAGCGGCACCATCTGACCAGAGTAACGGTAAACCGACGGCCACACATGGCAGCAGTTACCATACACCAGATGCCATACATGACAGCGGCCATGGTGCTGCCGGGGCCATGACGGCAGCAGCCACGACACACCGGAAGCCGCACTTGGGACGATCACAGTAGCCGAGAACAGATGTCGGCGCGGGACACGCCACTTGCGGTCGTGTCGCGCCAACGTGAACGGCGGTCTTCGTCACACGGCGCCCGCCGTTCGTGCTCAGGCAGCTCGGTCACGCGCTACGCAGGCGCACCCCACATCCGGACCGGTCATGCAACACCGAGCGGAGGGTCAGATAGCGGCCGGCTCGCCCCACATCCGGACAGGTTATGCCACACCGTGTCAGACCGTCGGGATGGGTCAGACAGCGGAAGGCTCTCCGGCTACGCGGCACATGCGCGCCAACAACGCCGACAGCTGCAGCAGGGTCGTCTCGCCCTGCGCGATCCGCATGTGCGTGTGGCCGATCTCCTTAATGAACTCGAGCTTGACGTACTCGGCGAGCTCGTGGTTCTTGGCGATGCGGAACAGGTTCGTGATGATGTCCTCGGCGGCGTAGCCGAGGCGCCACAGGTGGCTCATGATCTTGTAGGCCTCGTCGATGTCGGCCTTGGCGCAGTGCGTCAGCATGTCCTTGATCAGCATCGGGTGCGGCTCGTCGCACACCTTGAACACGTTCTCGCTGTTGACGTGGCCGAAGCCGCGGAACGTCGACTGCAGGTTGTTGAGGCCCTGCCGCATGTCGCCCTCGGCGGTGAACACCACCGCCTCCAGCCCGTCGTCGGTGAAGCTCACCTCCTCCTTGGCGCAGACGCGCAGCAGCTTGGCCAGCACCTGCGCGTCGCTGAGCTGGCCGAAGCGCAGCATGGCGCAGCGCGACTGGATCGGCTCGATGATCTTCTCGCTGGTGTTGCAGGCCAGCGCGAAGCGGGTGGTGCTGCTGTAGAGTTCCATGATGCGACGCAGCGCCTGCTGCGCGCCGTCCGTCATGCTGTCCGCCTCGTCCAGGATCACGATCTTGTGCCGACCGCGCGGCAGCGTCACCTGCGTCTGCGCGAACGACTTGATCTTGTTGCGCACCACCTCGATGCCGCGCTCGTTGGACGCGTTCAGCTCGAGCACCGCCGACTTGAAGGCGGGTCCGAGCATCAGCCGCGCCAGACACAGGATGGTGGTGGTCTTGCCGACGCCCGGCGGACCGGCCAGGATCAGGTTGGGCACGTTGCCGTTGCGCGAGAACACCTCGAGGCGGGCGACGGTGTCTTCGTTGCCGACGATGTCTGAGAAATCATGAGGTCTGTATTTCTCAATCCATGGAATGTTTTTTGCAGATTTTGAATCCCCCGAAGACCCAGGCTGTGTTTCTTCGACCATTCTCGCCTATACTTGGCTGGCCTCCTTTCAAAGTGCACACTCCCTTTTCAGCAATGCTGTAAAGGATTGCGTTTTGTTATGGACGATGTTGCTGCAAATATTCCTACCTTAAATCTGACAAATTCCAGCTACATTGGTTAACACTATAATTATTTGTTAGCACTGATGAATGCAGAGGTAAGGGGATTCAGGTCTCATGCCAACACTATGCCCAGATCATGTCCAAAGGGCGATACTTGGGCATGCCTTTTGGCATAGTGTTTTAGCACAATTTGCATCAATCAGCTTATGTCCGGCAATGCAGACAAATTCCATGTAAACATCATTGTTTTATAACTAGCCATACAACTATGTTCTGCAAACACAAGCTCTGGAAAAAAATACATGAATTGTTTAATATGACACTAAACTGAATTTAAAATATGCACACTCAACAAGAACACTAATCAGAATATTACTAGCATTGCATCCACTTAAAACTTATCACTAATACTTAGATAAACTAGCAAGCAGCAAATTGATGCATATGATTGCAGTGCTAAAATAATGGTTCATTGGACCCACAATGTCAAAAAGTACACACTAGGATGTCAAAGTTTATACCTAAAATATGCTAATCAAAATGACTTTTAGCTTCTTTGAGTACAATCTCAAACTAATAGGATACTTAGAATCCAAAACAGTGTTTTTGTTTCTTGTCCCTGGGAGTAACCATAATTGTGCATTTAAGAACTGATCTTGTATAGCAAGCTATAACATTATCACATCATGCAGAAATATAGTTTAGCTTAGTCACATAGTTTAAGATGTGGTAAATAAAATAAAAATATTAGTGAGCATGCATGTTATATCTATCAGCATACTACTCTCAAAAATAAGACATGAAGACTGCCAAAATATGCATGTAAAAGCACAATGTCAAGAATATTTGAGGATGGATGTCAGTTCAGCATCCAAAAAGTTGCATCTTTCACTTATCTACAAGCAAAGCTGATCACTGCATCTGCATATCTGCCCTTGTAAACAATCACCAATGCCAAATTAGAGTTAATTCACAATCACACACAAATGTTAATTCACAATTATGTAGATCCAGGTATCCACAAAATAGATGGCTCTAACTATCTAGTCACTGTGATCTAACTACTTCAGCTTGTTCCCAGAATTACATTTTGAGCCTGCATCCACTTTAAATTCACTTAGAATCATCCACTTCGAGCAAGCATACCTGCAGAAGGAACCAAGCTGCTTGTTAGATTTTCCCAGGAGAAAAACAAACCAAATTACTAAAAATCATGTTCATGAAGCTATATCAAACAGGTGAACATTTCACATGACACAGTTTCTTAGATATTCTAATGTCACAATGGTAAGGAATTTGCTATGTGCCATTCCACAGCTTCATAAGGATCAGTCCTCACAGAAAGGTGCTGTCAAACTGCTGTACAAGCTGAACAAAAATAATTGTGTAAGAAAACTCCTGGGAACATTGATGATATCAGAGACATGGAACATACAAAGGAATGGTGAAAAGTACAACTGGACCAAACAATGAGCTTGATGACATTACAGAGGGAAACTTGAGGACCCAAAATGGCAGGAATGAATCAAATGATCAAAAATACCTGCACAATTCATCCCACTCCAAGAATCAAACATCTTCAAAATGATTGGAGGGAGGACAATGTTTTTTTTCTTCATGCCATTCTACACAGTTACCCCCATAGGCTACATGTTCAACTCAACATCAGCAACATTGGAGGGGGTGGGCAAGTTTTCCCCAAAAAAGCATGACCCCTGCTAGACTTCAAGCCATGGCAGGTTTTGACAAGTTCTCATTGGCATGCAGGTATCAGCGGACACCTGCCCAAACAGCACTAAGCCTTGCTTGGCTCTGCTCAGGCATGCACTTCGGGTGTTCAGGCATGCACCAAGACACTCAAGCATGTACCTACATACCTGAGCAATAATGGTATGAGAAAGGCGACATGACAGGCCCCAAAAAAAACAAAAACAAAAGTGGACACTTATGAGAGGCAGAGTGCAGTCTAGTACAATAAAGCAGTCTTATTACAATTGTTTCAAAATGTATATTATTGCAGTTTAAGTTAACCACAAAATAGGCTTTGCACCCCTTTTTACCTCCATGAAGCATACAAAGGGATTAGGTTTGGTGAGGTTAGGTTAGGTTAGGCTTTTGTTTTCAGCTAGAAAATAATATAAAAACTTCTTTTCTGGGGGGGGGGGGATTTGAAAAAAGAAAAACATTTTAAAAGTTTTTTAAAAGAGTTCACAGTAGGTTGTCAGGTTTTTTATTCTGAACATTTTTAAGAAACAAGGGATGTTTACATTCTAACAAAAAATGTTTTCTTGCATGGAAGATTAGGCTAGGAAAGCTCATTTAGGTTACATTTTTAATATATTTAGTATGCATTTGCAGAGGAAGTACGAGGCCACATCATGTTCAGTACATTCATGAACATTGCATCAGAGACATTCCATGGTATCAGAAATCACCTTCAACTGCAAATTTACCCATGCAGCTTGCTGGGTCAGGTTCATCATGTGTCCTACCAAGCATGCAATCATGAAAGTCTGGACATATATCAGGCATACAGTGACCATGGGCTGCATATTTTCACTTATGCCAAGGTACAGCCATTTATTGATTGATTATTTGGGCTTAGGGGCGCATCAACTGCTACTGGTTTGTAGCACCCATTTATTTACGGTTGTGCACTCTCGATAACCACCAGGGAAGCATCACGCATTTTACCTTGCTTGGCGTTCTACGCAGCTCTGCCCAAGGCTTCCGTCCTCGTCCTAAGGGTCAAAGCCGCACCAGCATACCCAAGCGGCACACAGTTGCTGCTGGACCGACTCCGACTCAGTCCCTGTCCCTCGTCCGAGGCCCTTTGCCTAATTTGGTCAAATGCGCCAAATGTATTTTGGCGCCAATGTTCATATGGGGCCACTCTCCTGAAATATGGCAGTAGTTTTTTATCCGCGCACACCGGCAATTTTGTGATTGTACGTTGCTGTGCGTTCGGTCGAGGGAATTTCACCCCATGAAACAAACATTTCGTTCCTAGTATTAAAAAATATTTTGGAGGGTGGAGGAACGTAGTCCCACGCCCGTACAGAAATTGTCATGGCGCACATGTCCGGAGTGACGCCATTGCGGAAGTACCTGAAGCCTTCGGGGTGTCTCCGGCTGAAAATTCAAGGGGGTGCACCAGAGCTTTCCCGAAGGGGCGCCCATACCCAGCCGGAAGGGCGTCATCTTCCCATGGGAGGACACATGCCAACAGTGATCCCCCATTGCATCCGTCCCTGCTTCCAGGCTCCTGTGACATTCAGAATATCAGGGTTGTGGGAGGCAGCACACACGTCAACATTCCCTCCATCTTTGGGCATTGAACGCCAGTAGCCATTATATGGAGATAGTGCACAGGCCAGATGACTCCCCCACCCCCGCTACTACGAGCCCCGAAAAAAGCATCGAATCCGCTCAACACCTGGGGTGGCCATTCCATTATATCATGATTGCGCCGGGCTCCGCCGCTGTAACGAGCGACAATTATGACTCGCGGACTTATGTCCGTCCCACCCTCACGATGTTCAGCCCATGTGGCGATCAGAAAATGCACGGCCATTTATTTGGCGAACAGCGGGGAGCATTCACTCGATCCCCGACTCCATTAAAGTACACATCTTACGATTTAGTCCTCTCTTCCCACAAACACTACTTATAAACTAACAAAGCGCTGGAGCTGGAGGCTCGGCTCTGATTCAGGGATGAAAGTAAGATGGATAGGCTAGGTTATGCAGGCATGATTCAATGTAGGATTAAATGCTTTTTGGATACAATTATCGGTGGAAGAATTGAGCTGGTAATGCATAATATTGACTACCAGCATGGGGTAATTTTGCTATAATACCTGACCTGAACCCACTAGTGTTTCCACCATTGGCGGTCTTACATTACCCAGTCCAGCCATAGTTCGAATGCAGCTTACATACAATTCGGATTCCAGCACTGCATCACCTATAGCTCACACGATTGATTGGGGGCGACGTATATATGTACGCTTTGTGACTCCCATGCATAGGCAATTCACAAGGTCCCATGTTCTATCTGGAGGGCCTAGGGGAAGGAAATCAGCATCGAGGGGTACTGTTCCCTTTACAAAAAAAAACACGCCTGCTTTGCACGTATTCGAAAATGTCTTCACAAACTCGAACTAGAAACGCATAACCACGACTGTATTGAAGAGAAAGGACGAGGCTCACGAGAAGCACCACAAAGCCATGCGGCGCATGGATACCCTATGTCGAGAAAACAGCATGAAATGATGCGCACGACCTCGGGCGAATGCACACTGCACAGAGACAGTCCGCACGCCGAACCGCACATGCCACACTCGTCACCGCGACTGCCGTGCGCTCCCCTAAAACGCTTCACAAGCGACTTGAACGCCACTCTTTGACTACTAGTCGCCGGCCGGCCGGGTCAGCTGCCATCCGCTGACAAAAGGGCCGTCTCCCGCCCACAGACAAAAGGGCCGCCTGCCGCCCACTGATAAAAGGGCCGCCGCGACTACTTGGCGCCAGCCGCCCACCCACGGACAGAAGGGCCGCCGCCCGCCCACTCACAGAAAGACCGCCGTGAGTCGCGGAGCCTCCACAAGACAATGCCACTTCGGTGCGACGGCGGCGCCACACACACACACACACACACACACAACTCCCCGTGCAGCCGTCAGAAGCGCAGTTCAGCCAGGTGCGGCTCAGCAGCCTGCAGACCGCAGGCGGCCGCCGCCGCTCGGGAGCTGTCGCCGCGCCGACGTCCGAGCCGGGCAGCACATCATCCGCCGACTGCCACCCTGACGGAATGTGATGAGGCGCGCGATCGCCACCCTCACACGAGCCGTGCCGCCACCCTGACGGAATGTGATGAGGCGCGCGATCGCCACCCTCACACGAGCCGTGCCGCCACCCTGACGGAATGTGATGAGGCGCGCGATCGCCACCCTCACACGAGCCGTGCCGCCACCCTGACGGAATGTGATGAGGCGCGCGATCGCCATCCTCACACGAGCCGTGCCGCCACCCTGACGGAATGTGATGAGGCGTGCGATCGCCACCCTCACGCGAGCCGTGCCGCCACGCCGGCACATCCGCCGCCAGCGACGCTACGTCTTGTTTCTGGGCTTCAACTCTTCGAAGCAGGCGTGCAGGAATATGTAGTTTTTATTCATCGGGCTGTAGAACCCGTGGCCCTGTGAACCGATACATAACTCGGTAAGTCGGAAAGGCGTTCCAGTGAACTGATGCACGTGATGCACGCAGACTTTGAACTTGTCGACATACCTTTTCCCGGTGTCATCCCTCCCCACACAGCTGAAAACACTGAATATACAAGTACATTATATACATATATACAAATATATGCTTCGTATATACCAATATAAATATAAACGCACGTGAAACATGGCTTACCAACGCCGCGTGTTGACTGGATAAATAGCGATGACCGACGAGAAGTGTTTTCGTTACAATAATATTTGACAGCAATTTGTACGAAGATGGCATATTTTGACATATTCTGTGGTGTTCCTGGAGGACCTGCCAGCGAATGTGGCCGTTGTAAAAGAAAACATAACCTGAGTCTGTATGATATTCCTTGCCAACTTTCAGCAGAAAGCACTTTACTGACTTAGTTGGTTGGTTATTTGGGCTTAAGGGCGCATCGACTGCGTTGGTCCCTTTACTGACTTAGTTATCACACTATCACACTGGCAGATCTATAAATCATTTTCAACAGAAGAGTGGTGCTGTGTATGTGGGGTGGGGTGGGGTGGGGTGGGATGGGGTTAGAGCGAATTCAACAGTCTCCCAAAACTAAAAGACAACTCATCGGATTTGAATAGCCAGAGGTACGGACCATTAAAGAATACATCTTTAATTCAATGTGTGCAGATTTCTTGAGATGCAGACCTGGCATCTCAAGGGATGCCAGGTTCCCCACCAAAGTCAGCCAGCATCCATGATAAATTCGTCCTCCATTTGTTTACGTGCCCACACCGTAAACACGCATGAACACAAGCACAAGGCTGACACAGACATGATACTTTGGCAACACATGGCAATGGTGCTATCCAGCACTAGCCATCTACTCAGCTAGCTCAAAAGTCCGATCAGACTCACTTTAGCGTCGGGCACCCGACTCCGGTCAACGAACCTTGGACCAGTCGTAGCTGACGGCGTAGGCGAATATCTGGCCGGTGTGGTTGAAGGCGCACTTGGTGATGCTCTGCTCCATCATCTCCGACGTCTTGAGCTTGGTGCGCGCGTCCTTGTCCCAGAAGCTGAAGCGGCCGTCCGAGCCGACCGTCGACAGCGTGCCGTGCACCGGGTGGAACCGGATGTCGTTCACCTGGGGCACGTGCAGTGCCAGGTCGGGTCACCGCTCCCGACCGGGCTGGCCAATACTGGCCACTTCTGGACGTACCCTCCGCAGAACAAAAGCAGTCGTGTAATCCATTCTTGCACGCTACCACCCCACCGGCCTGCTCGCTCACGTGGCAGGAAACCGTGCGGCAACCGGTCAAGGTCATTCGGTCGACCTTGCCCGAAGCGTGAAAGAAGGGCCTATGCGTCCGCCCGCCTCCTCCAGAGAGGGCGTCCAAAACAGCCAGGTATTTCCAACGCTGCTCCCAACCGGGGCTGAACAAATAGACTGTCCCTAGATTATGGGCATCCAGAAGAGCATCCTCTAAAAAGGTACTTTTTCTGATTTGAAGGTTGAAGACTGCTGTTTGACAATCAACTGTTTTGTGATTAAGATGCTCAAGATTTACTGGGAAGTGCAAGCTGATATTCTAATGTCACATGTTTGGTGAAAAGCATCCTCGCCGTATTCCAAACCCAAACATTTCCTCTCGACATGCAGGATTACAAGCACAATCCAACACTTCCCCCGACCGTAGGTGTGCTAGGTCAGGTCATATCAGACCCAAAGAGGTTCTGGACCAAACCAAACAGAAACGACAGCACTTTCACCGGCGCTGTAGGCAGCCAAGCAGTTGAGACATGGGACTGAGTGATGGCGATCCACTGCTTCACTGGATAGATATGCTTCTGCATGTTCAATGAAATCGAACGTGATGTTCAGCACGACTGACAACAGATAGAGAGAGAGAGAGAGAGAGAGAGAGAGAGAGAGAGAGAGAGACAGAGACAGAGACAGAGACAGAGACAGAGACAGAGACAGAGACAGAGACAGAGACAGAGACAGAGACAGAGACAGAGACAGAGACAGAGACAGAGACAGAGACAGAGACAGAGACAGAGACAGACAGAGACAGAGACAGAGACAGAGACAGAGACAGAGACAGAGACAGAGACAGAGACAGAGACAGAGACAGAGACAGAGACAGAGACAGAGACAGAGACAGAGACAGAGACAGAGACAGAGACAGAGACAGAGACAGAGACAGAGACAGAGACAACAGAGACAGAGACAGAGACAGAGAGAGAGAGAGAGAGAGAGAGAGAGAGAGAGAGAGAGAGAGAGAGAGAGAGAGAGAGAGAGAGAGAGAGAGAGAGAGAGAGAGCACATAAATTACCTCTGCCTTCACCGAAAAAAAGCACGAGACGAATACAAGACAGAATACGTCTTGGATATTTATTTCCTACAGATGATAGTGACACACCTTCTGCTGATGACCACACACTGCCCGGCCAACCCACCGTGATGTTCAGCACGACTGACAACAGAGAGAGAGAGAGAGAGAGAGAGAGAGAGAGAGAGAGAGAGAGAGAGAGAGAGAGAGAGAGAGAGAGACAGAGACAGAGAGACAGAGACAGAGACAGAGACAGAGACAGAGACAGAGACAGAGACAGAGACAGAGACAGAGACAGAGACAGAGACAGAGACAGAGACAGAGACAGAGACAGAGACAGAGACAGAGACAGAGACAGAGACAGAGACAGAGACAGAGACAGAGACAGAGACAGAGAAGAGACAGAGACAGAGACAGAGACAGAGACAGAGACAGAGACAAGACAGAGACAGAGAGAGAGACAGAGAGAGAGAGAGAGACAGAGAGAGAGAGAGAGAGAGAGAGCACATAAATTACCTCTGCCTTCACCGAAAAAAGCACGAGACGAATACAAGACAGAATACGTCTTGGATATTTATTTCCTACAGATGATAGTGACACACCTTCTGCTGATGACCACACACTGCCCGGCCAACCCACCGTGATGTTCAGCACGACTGACAACAGATAGAGAGAGAGAGAGAGAGAGAGAGAGAGAGAGAGAGAGAGAGAGAGAGAGAGACAGAGACAGAGACAGAGACAGAGACAGAGACAGAGACAGAGACAGAGACAGAGACAGAGACAGAGACAGAGACAGAGACAGAGACAGAGACAGAGACAGAGACAGAGACAGAGACAGAGACAGAGACAGAGACAGAGACAGAGACAGAGACAGAGACAGAGACAGAGACAGAGACAGAGACAGAGACAGAGACAGAGACAGAGACAGAGACAGAGACAGAGACAGAGACAGAGACAGAGACAGAGACAGAGACAGAGAGAGAGAGAGAGAGAGAGAGAGAGAGAGAGAGAGAGAGAGAGAGAGAGAGAGCACATAAATTACCTCTGCCTTCACCGAAAAAAGCACGAGACGAATACAAGACAGAATACGTCTTGGATATTTATTTCCTACAGATGATAGTGACACACCTTCTGCTGATGACCACACACTGCCCGGCCAACCCACCGAGAAGATGTCCTGGTAGCCGTTGTTGGTGCCGTTCGAGCGGTGACACTTGAACGTGAAGTTGTCCTTGGGGTTGGTGGGGCTCACGTACTGAATGGCCACGCGGCCCTCGACACTGCCGATCGCGTAACCTGGCGGACGGGGGTCGCGTCAGCATCGTCACCGCCCTATCGCGTGACGCGACACCGGCTCGCCGCCAGGGTCGGTCTCGGTCCGTCTCGTAGTCGGGGCGGGATTCCAGCGCAGTGCTGGACGTCCGGTCCCAGTATTCGCAGACGATGGGCGGTTGCGGAAATGCAGACAAGGAACACAAACGAGACCAGTGCTCCAGGCTGCGGGAGCTTCATCGAGATGGACTACGAGGGGAGCGACACACCGAGTCACCCCGACCGTCGGAGGTGATAATTCCGCGCCCACCGCACGGCAGTCACACACTATCAGCATCCCACGCCACCCTACCTGAGGAAGAACACGACAGACAAAGGAAATCTAACCCAAGTCTACGCTGACTGTTCTTTCGATCACGAAGAGCAACAGCATGAAACAGTTGTGAAGGCAGTCGAAGTTAATCACATACTTATAACGGTGAATGACGTTTTATGTTCGCATAACCTAACTGACATAGTGGCATGTTTTCACGAGTGGAGGTCGCCATCAAAACAGGGTGATCAACACTCTCCAACACCATCATGCATACCCGGAGTAGGGGGCCACACGAACCAGCGGCATTAACCTAGAACACCGCGTCACAGTCGGCGTCCTCACACTGCGCGAGCCGCGACGCGCGTGCCTGCTGGGCTCGCCGGCTCCACTCACCGGTGGGCCGGTTCATCTTGTCCCTGAAGATGGAGATGCAGCGGTGCTGGTAGCGCAGCGAGCTCTCCTGCGTCTTGAACTGGCTCGGCTGGCCCTCCAGTTGGTAGACGACCAGGCCGCGGTTGGCGGTGCTCACCACCGCCATCGGGTAGTCGACGTCGGCGCAGTACGCCCGCTCCGGCAGCGCCAGCGACAGCATCGGGTTCGGCGAGCGCGTGTCCCAGAACTGGCGCACTCGACGGCGTCAGTGTTGGCAGTGCAGCAGTGCCAAGGCGCCCGTCAAGTTTGGAAAGTTGCGATCACGAAGTGGTGCCAAGGCGCCCGTCAGGTTTGGTGAGTTGCTATCACGTTCAAATTTTGTTTTGCATTAGCGGTGCAGCGAACCAAATTCGTGGGTTGGGGCTCCGGTTTCTTTTGCAAATACTGGCTGGTGGCCACACAGTGTGTTCACACCAGTTCCCAGAGATTATTTATGCCAGGGTGTCATATAGGAAAATGATGGTGGTGATTCTTGGCTTTGCGACTCGTCCACTGCTTTGAGTCACATGGGCTCATCAATCCGTTTTGTCACGGGCGAAGAGTAGCGACAGGTGGGACTCGAACACACAACCTTTCGGTTGGGAGACGGGCTCCTTACCTCTGAGGTGCTGTCGGGTGTTTTAGCTCCGGTGACGAATTCGGGAATGATTATTCATAAAAATTACACATACTTTTCAGTATAAATACTTTCAGAAAATTTTACTTTAAAAAAAAAAAAAATTCCAAAGTAAGGGTAGTATTTAAGAATATTCATGATAAATGCACATATTAAAAATGGATGACATGAAGTTTTAAGCTAAAGATTATGAGTCATGTACAAAAAGCTTGCATCAATTGTATAAGAAATTCATACTGAAGTTCTGAACTGTCCGCTCTGTTGGGATCGGGAGATGCACTAAAGCTTTCACCTATCAAAAAACGTGATTGTCTAATACCGTACCTGATCGTACAGCATAGTCAGAATGTTCAGACACCATGATGTCCAACCGACAGAATGTCCAATACAATACACAGAGGAATATGATCCATGTGGAGTCAGGATGAGGAAATTGCGTCATTCTCTCTACGTATCCTTAGGTTCAACAGATGTTGTCAAAATAAGCTTTGGTGTGGTGGTTTCTGTGAGCGTTCCAAGCTGGTATGCTACTTGGATCACTGCATGCCAATCTTCTGCGGTGCCTAATAATCGACTACTATGGGCGTCGCGCTTCTAGCTTACTTAGTTGTGGCATGCTGTTATCCCAAACTTGAACTGAAAAAGGAAACCGGAATGGACAACAGAGGGGAAATTTGCGATGCAAATTGAAGGTAAGAGCGGGAACGCATTCCTTGCTGGGTGTCACCTTCCACCAAAGTCGGGGGGATTTGGGACACCGGTTCGCACTGCCCGCAGGAACCACCATCTACTAACAAGCTGCAATGATGACAGCTGTATATAAACAGTGCGAACCACACTCGTCACCATCTTCCCTCCGAACAGCTGGCTTCCTGCCCTCTCTGCCAGTGCTACCACCAGCCGACCATAACTGCCGGCGGCCGCACAGCAAGGTGTGCGGCCGCCGCTCACGATGACAGCCGATCAGACGGCAGCGGAGGTGTCGCTTGAACTAAGTCAGGATCGTAGGATCAGGTTTTCTCTATTGGTGACATCGCCTGTACACATTTACACAGCACTAGCTGCAATCTTTGACACCTCTACAGATGGCTATGATCCCCAGTGGAGTTACAGTGAAGTGGTAGCAGAGCACCTACCGTGGTTTGGGAATTTATACAAGTAGTCAGTTTCAAATAGACAATGCACGCAAATATAAGCTTCGGCCTAGAACTTTGATATTTTTGGGGGAACTAATCATCGACCACACAGACACATACTTAATTGAATACAATACACCAGCTTTAAACAAACCACAATGGCCATGTCTGAATGGAAAGTAGGTGTGTCATCACACTATACATGATCTCTGAAGACTACATAATTTCCTTTTAACATGGTCATCAGCCAAGCAGAGCTGTCTATGACACCTACAACCAGTGTCCTGTACTTCATTTCCCATAAAGTGGATGTCATGAGCCCAAGACGTTAAAACCAGCTATGACGTCGAAAGACATGAACAACATCACACATACACAGTTACAAAATTATGAAAGAAACCTTTCTCCAAAACGTGAATTATAATATTGTTAAAATAGAGTATTGCAAGAATATCCTGAACTAATGTAGCTTCAGGCAGTCGTATTTCACTAACATCAATTCAAACAGTCAAAATTGCGAGAATATCCTGAACTAATGCAGCTTAAGGCAATCGCAGCTCACGAACATCGATTCAAACAGTCAAAAGAGAAAGTGTTCAAAGAGGCCAAACCAACCTGTATCAGGTGTTGATTTCCATGCAAATTTTGCAGTTGCAGGCCACTACCTGCCAGCCTACCGCCTGGCACCGTACGGCCGCTCACCTTGAGCGTCTTGTCCCAGGAGCCGGTCATGATGCAGCTGTAGTTGGGCGCCTTCACCCAATGCACCGTCTTGACCGGCGCCTCGTGCTGCGCCACCTGCATCGTCTGGTTGCTGGCCAGGTCCCAGCAGCGCACTGTGTTGTCGCAGCCCGACATGAACACCTTGGTGCCGTCGTCGGCCCATGCGCAGTCCAGCACCGGGCCCTGCATCGCTTGCTGCGCCTTCGGCTGCGTCTTGCCGCTGTTCTGGTCAATCTCCCAGCAGCGCACCTGGCGGCCAACACGGAAAGCAGCCGTTGGAAAATTATTACGAGCAAGGGCCTTTGCCGCTGCGCATATGCGCTAAAGAAGATCACGTCCGTCCTCCGGTTCGACCACCACGCTTTTAATCCTGGTAACTGCATTATGGCACTTCAACTCAAAACTGACCAGCATTTTCACCCAAAATTGACCAGCTTTATAAAGTCCGATTCTTAGCAGTTGGTTGGTTGGTTGGTTATTGGTTTTACGACACGTCGACCGTTGAGTCATGTAGCGTCGCCAATTCTCACGCCGATTGGTCGCGGGCGAAGAGTAGCGACAGGTGAGACTCGAACCCACGACCTTTCGATTGTGAGACGAGCATCTTACCCCTAGACCACTCGTCCCCGATTCTTAGCAGTGTTCACGAACACCATTTAATTTCCTGTAAATTCCTTTACCTTCCTTTAGCCACATAATTGTAAGACGTTTATTGCATTGCACGCCCAAGTGAAAATGTATTTGGACACACTGCGCTGCGCACGTCATCGGTCGAAATCAGTGCGCAGCGGGCATAGCTAGTGTCTGAGTGCCCACCACATAGCTCGCCGAATAAAACCGGCACCAACGCTGGGGCAACACTGCACTGGGCTCTTCTTGCCACGATATGCCGGAATGATAACGCTCTAAATTATCATTGCCGACGTTAGCACAGCAGCTGCCCTGTGTGCCACATGAGCTGCTACACCCATGCACCTGATGTCGTAATTCTCACCCATCACACCCAAGCGCCGGCGCACACGAGGCCTGCCGGTGGCCACTCACGTTGTTGTCCCAGCTGCCGGCCACGAGGAACGTTTGCGGCACGGCGGCCGGGGAGAACTCGAGACAGGAGACGGAGTCGTCCGGCGGCGACACCACCTCGATGTCCTTCATCGGGTTGGCCGTGCTGGCTGTGGCCGGCTGGCCAAACACAGACGAGGAGGCGCCCAGGCCGCCCGTGCTGAACATGGTCATGGCTGCTGGCTCCTGCCGACCCCTTGCTCACGGCTGGTGCAAACAGGCAGCACTCACATGAGCACCAACTGACCTGAGGAGCATAATCCAGGTCAGCAGTGCTGAGGTGGCTGTGGGGAGATAGTGAGAGTGGAATAATGATCTGATTCGGTGCCAAAAGTAGATACATATTTACAGTTCCCTGGTTGGCCAGTGGGTATGGTATAAAATCTCCTTTCATCTAAGGTAGCTTGTTGAAATAACACCTTAGCACAAATACACTTGTTCTGGTTGTTGTGAATTATAACACATCAGATCACCCAAAAAACAACAACAAGGGACATGCTGACTACTTGTTAGGGATATGCCACAAAACAATTATTGTGGATGCCTTCTGGTTGACATGTGCCTACCAAAAATAGTTGCACAGATCAGAGAATCCCTAAACTTACAATGGTCACATTGCTCCTTTTAACTTTCACATGACAACTTGGTCCAACACTACACCCATTATTGTAAATTGCAATGAAAATGCCCTGAGCATGTTTCCAATATATTACATCATTGTGCAAATATGCTATCATAAATAACATTGTACTGATGATACCAGGGTGTCAGAACTTTGATTTATCCTAGAATGAAAATTGCAAACAAAAAATCATTACTTATTTAAGACCCCACTGTGAACTTATCACTATTACAGCATTATTGCAATTATTTATTCAGGCATCAACAAAGATGGTGACACCAGCAAATCAACTACCATAGGCACCATTACCTGCCTTTACCTGAAAGCAAATTCATGTCGCAGGTATATCAATGAGAGAGGGTAAAGGAAAGACATTCACCTACTGATACTGAAAAGCATTGCAGCAGAAGCATATCATCAAACATTGAGAAAACATTTAAATTAAATTTTACCTGGTCCTCAATAATATGTTTTTAACCACCACAAGCACAAACAAAAATAATTACAATCATAGGTGCAAGATCAATGTGGCATGCTGCCTTCATATTTTTCACACTATGCTTAAGCAGCACACAGCCAATTAAATGAAATATTCCAGTGACAACTCCCTTTCCTGAAGGGCTAGAGGGTCCATGAAGCTACCATTGTGTTTAAGGATGACTTTTGGTTCTTGATTTCAATGGATTCTGCAATTTTTAGTTCTGCCATGTTTTTACAAATCTATCAAATTGTGATGCTGAGCATTGCTGCAGTGATGGTGTTTTCAGGGTGATATGTGGTGAAATGCTCTCCAAAAGGGATGATTTTAATTTTGTTCTGTGTATCTTTGATGTGTGCCATGCCCCTAACTATGCATGTTGTTTCCCCAATATACAGTATCGGTGCTGTCCCTAATGTGCAAAGCTTGCACTTTATTTTGTGCACCTCATTTTTGGTATTTACATTTACATATGCAACACATAATGCCCAAAGTGGTATTTTGGTAATTATATATGGAGAGGATGTTTTTATTCAAGCCTGTGACATCAGAATCTCAGCTTGCAATTCCAAGAGAATCCTGAGCACCTGATCACAGAGCAGTTAATTGTCCAACAGCACCATTGAACCTAAAATGAGAGAAATATGGACATTTTTATGCAGGGGATATTCTGGATCACACAAATTCAGGAGCATCCTATTTCCAACCCTGTATCAGTATGAGGATGTTAGGCTATGGCAACTACAACCATACACCTACCTAGCTGATTTAAAGCACTTCACCAAAAATTATTTTGTATGCAGTTATTTAGGTACCTAGGCAGGTAACTTGGTATTATTGCAGATCAAGGTGAATTTTGATCTTTGGAATATTCAAATACAATGTATTTCAATGTGATTGAGACAATGGGATCACTCATTTACTCTGCAAATGATCACTTTTCAGTTGGCAAAGAAATACACAATCATAATCTTCACTCTACAAATATATCCAATCACATATAATTATCCATATCTGGTGTGTCACAGATGTAATAAACAAGAAGTTCAACACTTCATGCACACAATTAAATACTCCTTGACATTAAAAACCTTACGTTTCTGGCTTAATTCCATATTCATTCCTGACACATAATATTTGCATGCACATGTGGCCATAACTGTCAATCAAGACAGGAGTTTTTGGTACATTTTTTATAAAAGGTGTTTTGGGTTTTTTTTATTGTTTTTCAGAATATGATGTTTATGAATGTGACTAAGAAGATGCAACCACTCATTTTTGGTGCTGATGCTTACTTCTAAATTTGAACAATGTCACATTGGTACAGTGTGATGACATAGGTATGGCACCAAGGCTTTGACTGGCTAATGCTACAAATGGTTCACATACCTTAATAAGATGGTCGAAGTAGCTTAACCTAACCTAACCTCATGGTGCATTATATAAATTATAGCTATGATAAACCAAGAGGTAAGCAGGTTAGGTTAGGTTGGGTTAGGCTAGGTTAGGTTAAGCTACTATTAATGTAGCTACTTAAGCTACATTTGAGCCGCCAGGTTTCAAGGTGGAAACACGTCGGTGTGGAGCTCCTGCTTTCCAGATAAGTTGTTGCAGAACCGGGCAGTATCCTAGGCTTAACTGTGGATAGGTATTTAGCAATTACTTCTGTGCATATATTTACATAGTTTTATCTCATAAGTTTCTTTTTTAGCAAGCAGATTATAATATTTAGAACTAGAGACGCTGCCCAGCGCCATTTTGTCCATTCTGTCTGTCTTTGTCTAGTGTGTCAGTGTTTTCAGCCATTTATTGCATTTTTGGCAGTTATTCAGCGAGTGATTTCTTCTTTCTTTAAAACCACAGTCAACTTTCTGCACAGTGATTACCTTGCAAGTGCTGCATAGTTAGGAACTAGCATAGACCTAAGCTTTGTCGGTTATTTCGCTCTGCTCTGTTATTTGGTAAATCATTTTGCAGCAAGTTACTTTTCAATCACAATCTATGAATAAGCTGCAGCCTTTAGGATGGTTACTACCAGGATGCAGGCACTAGAGGATGAGGTTAGGGCCCTTAACACGCGCACTGGAGGGGGGCGAAATCCGCCCACCCCTCCGGTTTTTCGCAAATAACTGCAGATTTTATCGGTCGATATACGCAATTTTCGGTGTACCTGCCTAGAAATGAACGGCACGTCGTTTAAAGGAAGAAAAATTGAAATCGGCCGAAAATTTTTCAAGTTAGGGGCCGCTAAAGTCAAAAAATATTTTAGCGCCAGACCACCAAAATCGGCGCTGATGCGCTTCCAGTATACTGACAAAAGGGAAGTGTTCTAGGCAACACTAGCGACTTGTTTGATGCATATTGATATGCTGTATAGTTTCAAGGTCATGTTAGGTCACCAAGGTGAAGTCAGGTCAAGTTCATGACAGGTTAATGGAACCAAACTTGATCAACTGGAATGTTGCCATAAATGCACTACTGGTTGTCATTTGTACTGTTTGTCATTGCGTTTCCATACTTTATTCATGTACTTCACTCCCTTCTTCACGAAGCCGATTGCTCCGAGCTGCCCGACGGAGCAGTCGGGCGGGCGGCCGGTTCCGGTAACTGGAACAGGTAACTGACCCGATAAAGTGGTGCTATATAGGTGACCTGAGGTCGAATGTTGGGTCTAGCATCTGCATTGCATCATTAGTAATGTCCAAGACATCATTCATGCCCATTTTTGAGCATTTAAACACAATCACAGCGATCCATAACGATGACAAGCCAAGCCACGCAAAACCGGGAAATTTTGCCAATCTGACCTCATTTGACCTTGAAGATATTGACCTAAGGTCACGAAAATTGCACACAATAGAGTTCACTACCGTGCCCATCCACCCTGCGAATTTCGTTCCTCCAGCTTTACTAGGAGCCGAGATCTTAGGGGGGCGGAATCCGCCCCCCTCCAGTGCGCGTAATTCTCAGAGGCCCTCCAGGGCGCGTGTTAAGGCAGAGCTTTCCGAGCTCAAAGCTTCCCTTGCTTCACAGGGCTGGCCAGAAAGGGTAACATGTAAGGGGCAGTCTGTAGCAGGGGCATCCTATGCCCAGGTGGTCACAGGCCACCAGGTAACTGTAGCTTCCCCTGCTGTGGAGGTGGCAGGGAGATCTGAAGAGAGAAGTATTCCTAGTGAACAGAAGATTTCTAGTTGTAGCGCACAGGAGGGGCAGTGGTTTAAAGTCAGGGGGTGGAGGATTTGGAGGAGTGAGCCTAAGCAAGGGGGCAGTGAGTGGCAGGTGGTAGGTGGTAGGAGTGGGAAGCAACCTAGTGAAGCAGCTCAACAGGCAGGAGTAATAACATCCAATAGGTTCCAGGCACTGGAGGACTGCCTGCAGGATAGTGATAGCAGTGATAGCAGCAAGGAGACTGTGCTGGTGGTAGGAGACTCTCGGGTGTGGCATTTAGATAGTTTTCTGTAAAGGTAGGAGAGGCAGGAGGTGCATCACCAGGCCTGGTGCCAAGGTTAGAGACCTGGTCCCAGTGGTGGCACAGGCCACCAGTGATGACCAGTTTAGTACAGTTATAGTGCAGGTAGGAGTGAACAACGTAGGTCCTGCTAGGAGTGAGGAGCTGCTGCAGGACTACAGGGCCCTTCTTCAGGGAAACTAGATAATGGGGTGGGGAGGGAAGAAGTGGCATTACCATCTCATGAATATGCCAATAGTGACAGCATAGGCAATAGAACCTCACAGTCAGCAAATAGGGATGGCAGTAGACCAAGGGGGCAGAGTGGTAGCTCATCCAGAGATGATAGAGCTACTCAGCATGAAAAAACCAAAGATGGTTATGGAACATTTCTTAAGTGTATGATGCTTAATGCTCAGAGTATTCGATCCAAATTTGACGAGTTCAAGTGTTATGTTGCTGATGAGGAACCAGATTTTGTTTGCATTACTGAGGCATGGGTCAGCGAGGGGTATTTTAGGGATAACTTGCAGGACTATGAGATCCAGGGATACAATATGTTTTCATGCAATAGGGGTCCAGCAGTGAAAGGGGGGTGGTGTAATGGTCTATGTGAATAGC